>RJWM01050635.1:0-10699 GCA_004363535.1 Dasyprocta punctata
ATATATATTTGAAAAAAATTGCTTTTAAATAAGAGTCTCACATTTTGAGTATCCTCAATTTGTAGATATCAAATTCAAAATATAGAACACATCACACTGCCCATAATATGGTCCTTTGGGATCTAAACTTATTACCACTGAAAAGTGAAGTTCTAATTGTATTATTTTCATAATTGATCTTCTCTATGGACGTTACTGCATGGTTGCAAGTCCAAGAAGTACAAAATGGAGACGTTACAGTGCAGAAGAGATTTATGCTAAGGAGGTTCAGAGTTGTCAAGATTAAAAATTTTCCACTCATTATAAGAATCCTATTGATCATTGCAGGAAGCAGAAAACTATGCTGTTCATTGATTTTCTGTGGCTACTGAATGCATTAGATACTGACACTTTTGATGGGTAGGCAGGTTTTCACAGGAAGCTCAGTTAAGCTAATCTTAGTTCAGAGGAAGACTCACAATGGAATAAGAAACCCTGTAATTGCAAGAAAAAATAGAAGAGTCAGAGGACTATATTATGACCCACGTCAGCAACAAAATTAGACATGAGCCTTCCCAAGAGACTAGTAAAACACAGCCAGGCCTTGGTGCTGCTTTCCACAAGCACAGCAATTACTGGATAAATTAGGTTTTAGCTTTTCACCCTTCAGCCAAAATAGTAAATACAAAATATTTAGATTTTCTGTTTTCTAAGGGGAATTACCAGGATTTCATCAAGTTCATAAAATACAATTGAAGAAATGGCATAATTGTGCAACATATATGAAATTGATAGCATGTTCTTACCTGTAAATTCAATATTATATTTTTAATGATCTTTTTCTGATTCTATTCACTATTTTACTGATTTCTTAAATACAAATTTTCAACTATAGGTTGTACCATAATCTACCAAAGTGGGAAATGGGGTTGGAAATTCAAATCACACTTATTCTATTTTGAGAATTAACTCACATTTTGAAATGAGAGCTCGAAAGCACGGTCTGATATCCCTGTGGGAAGCTGTCTCAGTGACTTATTACTACAGTGTCAGCGTACGATGTTACTTCTCAGTAGCATAGAATAGTGTCAATATTCTATGTCAATTTTTTCCAGAACATTAAGTCCAGGGCACTGTATGCTTTAGGTGAGGATTAATTAAATTAGCATAAACCAAGTGGTCTTTTATGCCCACAAACAAACAATGTATATTTGGCAATCAGCCTTCTCATCTTTTTTCTAGTCCATTTAGCAAGCATACAACTAAATTTATAAGACTAAATGAAGACAAGCAAGCTTCTACTATCATACTTCAATTTAATCAAATCTGAGAAGGGAATCCTCTCCTTCCCTGGGCAGGGAAGCATTTTTCCTTTGCTGCCACTGGAAATTTGTCCTTCAATAGCAAAGTCCATTGTAGATTATCAGTCATGTGTGCTACCTTTGAATTTTTTAACCACTATTTGTTTTAGGATTCATTGTCAAATGCTATGACAATTAAGTGCTTTAGAGAATTAAAACTACTGCATTATTTCATCTCTAATATTGCTTGGCTTTGGGAGCATGACCTCTGTCCTTCTCAAAGCCATTTTAAAGAACAGACCAAGAAAGAGGGTCAGAACAGGCTTAAGATTTTGAACTTAAAAAGGAGGGCATCAAAATTTATTTATTTACTGCTATTGTCTAAGCAAATAAATGATGATTGTAGGGAGCCGTTGAAGCTGGGAGTTGTTCAGCTGTGTGGGGCTAAAGCAAGATCAGCCCTGAAAACACAGAGAGCTTGAAACAAGCCATGTAAACAAACTGTTCCAGCACCAAGAAGGCAAGGGGCCCAGGCCAGCCAGGCCAACAAGTTGCTAGCAGTGGGGTTGAAATTGACATTCTTCTTTCCAGGGTATGGAGGATATAAATAAATGTGCTGCAGTGGTTGAGCAGTACTTTTCTCCCTTCAGGAGAGTAAGGGCTTCCCCTGACCCCAGCTTTGTTTTTTCTTCATTTTCGCATCCTCTCACGGTCCTTCACCCCAAGATCCTCAAAAGCTGAATGGGTCATGGCATATGGCCCCAGAACACGGACGGCGTAAGTGATTGAGGGCGAGGGGACACTTCTCACGTGCATTGGTAAGGGTGAGTAGTCATATTTGGAGTGTATTGATACTGGTTTCATCAGATGTAAAGAGTGGGGCACTTAAACTCCCTTATTCTCTAGGGCCAGCTCTAAACAGGCCTGTAAGAAATACCTTCCCCAGGAAAAAGAAGGCAAGAAAGAAAGAAAGAAAGAAAGAGCGAGCGAGCTAAAGACAGGCTTGAGAGAAGCCAAAGAGACAAATAGGCTTAAGAGAATTCAAAGGGAAAATTAGCTTACAAGAAACCAAAGAGAAAGAAATGTATCAACTTTACCAGTTGTTAGGCATGGGGCAAATACATTCTAAAGAATCACAAAGGTATATGGAATTGTTGGTTGTGTGCTTGATTCTAGTATTTATATTTTTGTGGTAGATTTGGATTGGACAGAGTCTTAATAATCATAAGCTTCTTGGGATAACAACTAACCTGTAAAACTTCTAAAACTTCAACATTTGGCTTTCACGAGCTGATAATCGGCTGACTCCAGCATATCACTGTCTCACTATGGCTTTGGAGTGAGTCTTGGTATCTGGTAGTGTAAATTCTCAAACTGTTGTTTTTCAAAGTTATTTGCTTCAGGGGTACTTGTTTCGAATTCTCAATTAATGTAACTACATTTATTTAGGTCTTTTTTGCTTTCTTAAGTCAATTTTAGTTTTCAATTCATTGACACTACACAACTTGATAAATTTCTTGAATTTGTTTGATTCTAGAAAAAGGAATTATAAATTTACATACTTGGGACAAAATGGGAAAACAGCGTAGAGCAAAGATAGTGAAAAAGCAAACCAGCACACATCTATCTGGACCTCCACTGACCTTAAAAGGCTTATTTAACAGGGAGAAATTCCTGCTTTCTGCTCCTCCGAAAGACTTCTCACAGACACCCACGCAGGGGAGGGAGCCAAAGAGCTCCACTGAGCCTGGAGTTTGACCAGATAAGGAAAAGGAACAGTGTTGCTTGTGTCAGCTGCAAGAGCAAAGGTTAGGGTTCTAATGTATTATATTGTTGAGAGGCTTAATATTAGTTCTTAAGGATTGTTAAATCTGTGTTAAAATGTTCAAGTTTAAAATGCTAAAAATAAGCATGCCTTTGTAGCTAGAAATTTTGTAGCAATGTGTGTGGTTGCCAAGTTGACCATGATGGATTGGAATGGGTGATGCATTGTGCCAACTTAAAGTTTTGGAAGCTTGGCTAAGTGACTTAGTGGGAGGGCGGGGCTGGGGTTCTCATTCTGCAAACATTCTTGTACTGGGCAGGGGAAAGGCAAAGAGATGGTATGGGTGCAGCTTGATTACAATGTAGGGGGAAAAAAAGGAAGTTTATGCTTCCGTCCTTTGCTCTTTCTACTTTTGCTGTCTTCTACTGCTGTGAACTGTTCCTCCCTCACTGTTTCACAGGCTCCTGTTTCCCAGGCTTCTGTTTCCCAGGCCATCTTCCATCAAAATGCTTCCACCTGATGCAAACATCTCCATCTAACCCTGGATATAGGCTAAAATTGTTAAACTTCTTCAAAATTTAATTACAAAAACAAAAAAGGGGAATTTTGCCGAGACTTCATGGGTAGTATATACTAGTAACAATTTTCAAGCCCTACTAAGGATGGAACTGCAGCAGAAGCGTGACAACTCAGTCAGATGAAAGAAAAAACTAGGAAGGGTCCTTCAGAAAGATCTTCATACTAGACAATGGACGGGACCCAACTCAGTGCTACTTTAGGGTCAAGTGTGTGCTTATGTTTTTCCAGGAAATGCTAAAAGGCCTATCTGGGTGCCAGAGCATGTTATCCAGCTGTATCATGTACCCAAACCCAGAAAAGGAGTTGATTCCATCTCTTGAGAAGCAGATGCTCAGTCCTGTGACAGAGATGCCTTGGAGACCACACTGCAACTTATAGAAAAGGATGAAGCTAGAACCAACCTTAACTGACCCAGGATGCCCAGGAGATGGTAACCAAAAAGGAAGCCAAAGGTCTAAATAGATGTTGGGGGTATATGCTAAGTCCTATGACAAAAATATATGTTAATTAGAGCTAAAATTTTGTCCTTTTCCAATTTTTTTTCCAGAGATCTCTGCTAATTGACCTACAACCAATCTGACTAGTCTATTTATAGCTACAAAGTCTACAATTGTAAAAAGTTAGTGTAATTCAATTTGGCTAACATATATTTGAGTGCACTCTGGTTGTGTAAGATATTTGCTAGTCTGTCTGTATATCTGTTTGTCTGTTTGTTGGGACAATCAGTTAAGCTGTTGTTGGGAGTCAGCTGAGCTAGGGATCATTCACACGCGCAGAGCCAAAAGCACAAGTGCCCATACAGGATGCCCAAGGGCACGGAGCACCTAAGAAACGCTCTGAGGGCATGAGGTGCTGGAGGTGGCAGGTGCCCCAACCCCGAGGACATAGGTGTAAGAAGTGAGCTAGATCAGCAAAGGGGCATGATACAGGTGTATGAATAGCCCCTGGGAACTTAGAGAGGTCTTGCAGACACTGACAACTGTGTTTGTTTCTATGTCTGTTTGAATCTGTACAGATTATCTATGCTTGTCCGTTTGTCCATTCTGTAAAAAGTTTTTATTTTGAGCTCAACAATTTTTCTCCTTTTTTACATTTTTTGGATTATTTAATCAAAATTTAATTTGGATCATAGATTTTTTAAAAAATGCTTCCACCTGGGTGCCCAGTTAGTCAAAGTGATGCTAAAATTGGTTGCATGAATGTTGAAAACTAAGTGAGACCCCAACCCCTGCAAGGACAATGGAGACACTGCCACAAAGAGGGAGTTTATTAGGTGCGAGGGGAGGAGTCGTCTTGGGGACTGAGATTGACCCCAAGGGGAGGATGTCAGGGCCTTATGTGCACGTGTAACCACAGCAGTGGGAGTGGGCGTGCAGGCCAGAGCAGCTCCCCAGAGAGTCATAACAGGTACATCCGAGGGTGGAGTTGTGAAACCCAAGAACACCGTTGGTCTCTGGGGCTGTTACAGTTCTTCGGAAAGTGCACAGTTGTCCTTGTGGTCAGTGCTGCTCTTACAAAAACCTGTATGGGGGTTGGGCTGTACCCTTTAACTCCCTCCACCCTGCACCAGAGGCTGGTGCCCCTTCAAATGTAATGTACACTGTCGTTTATAACTTAAGAGTCTCTCATTATTCAAAAATAATAGGTTAAATGTTATGATTGGATTTTTCATAAGTCACTAAAAATTATTCAAATGATTAAACAAAATCCATTAGGGTGGAGATGGGTTATTGGACAGGACTTCAATTGGTGAATAAGAAAGCGGCCACCTGGTTGCATTTAATCAGCTCTTGTTCATTGAGTGGAGGCCTCAATGATCTCCATAGCCTTATAGGAGACACCCCAACTAAAGTTATAAAAAAAATTGTAGTGTGTTCACACTGGTCATTGTCAAAAGAAATAAAATAATAAGGTTTTCTTGTTTGTTTGGTTGGTTGGTTTGGTTTTTTTTTTTTTTTTTTTTTTTTGCGGCACCGGGGATTGAACTCACAACCTCGCGCCTGTCAGACAGGTGCTTAAGTCACTGAGCCAAACTCCCAGCCCTGGTTTTTTGAGGCAGGGTCGCGCCGTGTAGCTCAGGCAGGCCTTGTGCTCACGTTGTAGCCCAAGCCAGCCTCGAACTCACAACGCTCCTCCTACCTCAGCCTCCCAGGTGCTGGGTTTAAAGGCATGCGCCACCATGCCCGGCACAATAAGGTTTTTGATTTAAAGATGTCCATACAAATATTTTTCACATGGCTATGACAGATTGTTATAAGCATCATGTTGTATCAATGTATGCATGATTCCAGATGTACAGGCTTTCAAAAATGTAAAGCAGGGATTGTTTATAGTGACAAAATTTTGTTTTAAATTTAGACCTCAGTCTGAAACAAAAACTTATGAGATGTATATCCCACTAAAGGTCAACAAGTTAGGTAAAAGCTTTTATGTATTAGATAGAGATGATTAACCGAAAAGGAGATATTTGATGTCAGAATGATAGTTCAAGTGTGTTACAAAATGTCATCACAGTTGTCATGCTACAATGTTGTATATGGTTTGATTTCTAATTTTCAATGTAAAATACACAACTGTTTGTTAACATTTTACAGGTATTCAAATTTTAAAACATCCATGGTTGCTAAAAAAATAATGGTTCTATTTCATGTTCTAAGATGATTGATATTTAGATAAGATGATAGTGCTTCTACTACACTATACTGTTATCAATCTTTTCTTCTGGATGTTCCACAACTGAGATTTAGATACCAGCAACTAGATAGATAGATGGGCTAAGAAGATAGCCAACATTTTGACCCTCGCCCTCCAAGGTCAGTGAGGACCCAGGACATTAGAGAACCTCTGCTGTGACATCCTATACTCTGTGAGTCCCTGGTCTTCTGATCAAGGAGACTATGAGACCACAGAGGAAAGTGATCATCAGTATGTGGCGTGCCTAAGGGGAGTCACCAGGAGAAAAATCTCCTAGGCTTTCACAGAAAGCAATTTGGTCAAGCAATGGCTGTGACTCATCTGAATGGCTAACACTGACAAGAACTAAGAGGTGCTATGCATGGTTCCAAGGCATTTCTTGAGGAGACTTAATTGACTTTGATAAATAACTAAAAAACTGATTGTTTTTAAAACAGGCCTCACCTTAATTTGATCTTGAATATCCTGCAGAAAACGTACAACTACTAGAGGTGTATAAAACAATGCTAAAGTAATACGTTATAAAAGAAACTCAAATCACTAACATCTTCTGACAATTGCCAGCTACACTGGTAGCTGACTACAGTTATGGATTAACAGACTGCACAGGGTTTCAATTGTGGAATGCAGCTACTTAAAATCCTTGGACTGCACTTAAAATAAAAGGATCTTCTACAGAGTTCTCCAACACAGCTCCTCCAGCTTCAACTGACCACCCATCCTGCGCTACATCAAAACAAAAAAGAGGGATATGTAGGGAGCTGTTGAAGCTGAAAATTGATCACATATGTGGGGCTAAAACAAGACCAGCCCTGAAAACACAGAGAGTGCAAAAAAGCTACATAAACAAGTTGATCTAGCACCAAGAAGGCAAGGGGCCCAGGCCTGTCAGGCAAAGAAGTTGCTAGGCAGTGGGGTTGAAATTGACGTTCTTCTTCCCAGTGTATGGAGTATATGAATAAACACGCTACAGTGGTTGAGCAGTACCTTTTCTCCCATCAGGAGGCTAAGGGCTCCTCCTGTCCCCAGCTTTGTCTTTTCTTTATTTTCTCATCCTCTCATGGTCCTTCACCCCAAGAACCTCAAGAGTCACATGGGTCAAGGCAGACGATATTAGGATTTCAGTCTAGAACTTCACATAAGAGTCTAGTGTTCTTTGCATTGGTGCATGTTTGTGATACACAACCATTACATGGATCGCGGGGAGTTGGTACCTGTACATCACACATCTTAATTCTTTTTATGACTCTGTGACTCCTATCTTTCCCCTACCCTACGTCTCTTGGCCCCCTTCCCATTTGCAAAAAATCTATCTCCCTGTTTCTTATTGCCTACTGCTTTTTGGTTTTGTTTTTTGCTTTTTAAATTTTTCTACTTTGGATTTTTCATACAAGAGAAACCGTGTAATATCTAAGCTTAGCATTATGTTCTGAAGATGCAACTGTTTTCCTACGAATTACTCAGGCTCATCATTTGTTACAGCACACTAATATGCCATTGTGTATAAATAACGCATTTCCTTTATCCATTCGTCTGTTGATGGACATATATTCATATTCCCAGTGGTTCTGGTGGTTGTTATTTTATTGATGGACTTCAGTTAAGTTGCCCTTGATTGTGAAACCATAAAGATATGTAATTGCTACTCTTTGGAATGATTTTTCTCCTACATTTGACCTCAGGATGAAATAATTTCTATGATCCTTACATCTACTGATTCAAAAGACCAAGTTTAATTTTCTGCAGGTTGTTGCCAATGTGTGCATTTTAAAAAATTCTGCCACACAGGATAGCACCATATGCATTAAATGATTATTAAAAATACCCCAAAATTTAAAGTAATGAAATTTATTTCGGTACACAGTTATATATTACTGTTCTAAATGTGACCAAAACTTTCTTAAAAGCATGAAGGGTACTGCGGTAGATCACAGAACATTTTAAGTAAAGATGGCTGTAGTAAAATTTCATATTTTATTTCAGTCTGGAAACAGAAGGGACAGAGGGATCATATGGAGGTTTTTTAGAGGATAAAGAACAACTTGCAGAGACAATTTGAGAATATGTTGAATTAGAAGTAATTGAAAAGGAAAGAGTTGTTTAGTTTAGAGATTAAACCAGAGATTTAAATAATTTTCTCCAAATGTTTGAGAGGCTGTCTCATGAAATTAATTCCTTCCTTGTTTTGGGTATTTTAACATAAATTGAAAAGATGGTATAAGTTACCCAGGCAGAATTTTGGTTCAATAAAATGTTAAACTTGTTATTTCAGAGTTGGATAGAATAGGTGTTTTCTGATCAAGTAAGATAAGAATTGCAAGCACTGAATAGAGTTCCACCTCTCAGTGGCATTGGGTCCTTGAGGCTATGGTCCACAGGAAAACAGTGACTTGGGATAATACTTAAATTTTCTTAATATATATTCAATTTAACGTAAGAAAATACCCAAGCTTCAAAGGGTGAGGTTTTTTGTTGCTATTTCAACAGGTTCCCTGTATTTCATCAGATTCTCCCATATATTCCATAATGATTCTGACAAAAAGTGATTCTTAAAAATGTCAGATTGCCTTTGAGTTGTCCAATTAAATTGGCACTTTTAATAGAACCTCTGTCTGTGTCAGCACTTGACATCTTCTCATCTCTCCTTCCTTTATGTGTCAGAAGCCATTAGGAGCTGATTATGGTGAGAAATGCATATAGCAGATGTGAAACAAAATGTAAAAGAAAGGTAATTCTTAAAAACTGCAGTAGACTCTAATCTCCATGATCCCCTGATGGGTCTTAAACAATCCATGGAAAGAATCAGAACCATTTTACTGCAAAAGTTTTATGAGATTTATTGTGCTTTACTTTATTTTATTTTATTTTTGTAACTGGCACTCCAAGAGCCAATACTGGAAACAATGTACCAAGGCTACAGATATTCACCTAGATAGAATGTGAACAAATTCAGAGTGTTCTCCATGAAAATGTAATGCATGATATTTATTTTCAACTATGCATAAAAATATTTAAATCATGTTTCCTGTTTCATCATTTGAGCCATCTCCTCATCTAGCAAACCGCATATTCCTCTCAAAAAGTTTCCCATCACAATTGCCAGTAGGATAAGGCGACTGGTGCTAATGAGCTCACCCTGTCTGAATAGATTGGCGCTTACTGTTGGTCTGTTACGGAAGAAGGTCTATGAGCTGAGATGCTCCACCCTTATAATGGGTGAGGTTAATGTGATAGAAATGAATTAATGAAGGAATAGAATTTTCTGGTTAAAAATAAATGATGGCAGTCTTAACTGTGTTGCTCATTCATGAGCATTATTATTTACTGTAACTTACTTAACATTTAAAAATAAATCACATGAATGTTAATATGAAGCTCATTGAGATTGCAGGAGTCAGTTCTTCCCTTGAATAGGCTGATATATTATAATTAATCCTTAGTGTTTTTTTTCCTGTTGGATAACATTTATCCCCAGGAGGTGGAATATGTCACTGTGTAACAAATCATTGGTTGTAAATTATAAAATTTATTTTACAGAAATGTGAAGAATAGGATCATTTCTGAAAAATAAAATTTTAACATATTCATACATGTCCAACATCATTGGTATGCTGTAATCTGGAATCTAAACAGAAGATTTAAAGGAAAGTTTTTATTCAATTATTTCTCCCAGCAGTAAATATATAAAAACAAATATAATTTGATTGGCTTAAAATCAGAAAAGATATTATCAATTGGAGTATCATCTTTATACAATGAAAGGGATCCTCTGAAACTAATTTTTGAGTACTTTACGTAATGTCTGTTGAATAGGTGGGTCTTCTACACAATATGTGAAATAAACTTACATGAAAGGGGCTTAAAATTAGTTCAAATTGACAAGTGGCTAAAGTGCATAAATATGTGTGATGTACAACAATTGGTCTCAATTTTATTGCTCGACAAATTCGTAAGCTTTTTTTTCAGATTTCAATTTTAGAACTTTTCTCCAAAGAAAAACACATGAAATTATTGTACAAATATTTTGAAAATGTCCTAAAATAATTTTCAGAAATGGACTACATTACATTTTGTCATGTACACAATATTTGAATTTAATATCAACATTTAGAACTTAAATTGGATACTTATTTGTTGATATGAAATAAATTTAAATCATGCTAAAAATATAAAGAAAACTTGCTAAACTCCTCATCATTCAGAATATTACATATGTAAGACTTTGTAATCACATAAAAATTTTGCACTAATAGAGATTGCTATCATATATCACAGTAAAGAAGATTTTGAAAATGAGGGTAGGAAAAAGCATTTATTTTAATTTTTTTTATATTTGAATTATTTCATTGCTGTGTAGACTTACTATTATACAAAAGAGAAA
>RJWM01050636.1:0-10700 GCA_004363535.1 Dasyprocta punctata
CATGGCATATAATCTTGATGATTTGCTGAATTTTGTTCACAGGAATTTTATTGAGAATTTTTTTACTGTGTTCATTAGGGAGATTGGCCTGTAGTTCTCTTTTTTGGTTGGGTCTTTCTCTAGTTTTAGTATCAGAGTAATACTTGCCTCCAGGAATGAGTTAGGGAGAATTGCTTCTCCTTCAATTTCATTATAAAGTTTGAGGAGTATTGGTGTTAAATCTTCTCTAAATTTCTTATAGAATTCTGCCATGAATCCATCAGGACCTGGGCTTTTCTTTGTTGGCAAGTTTTAAGTTATGTTTTCAATTTCAGTAACTGATAATGGGCTATTCGAAATTTTTCTATCTTCTTGGTTCAGTTTTGGTAATTCATGCATTTCAATATGTCCATTTCTTCTGTGTTTTCCATCCTATATGATTAAAGATTTTCAAGGTAAGTATTCATGACCTTCTGAATTTCCACAGAATCTGTAGTAATTTCACCCTTTTCATTCCTCATTGCATGAATTTGAGTTTTTTTCTTTCCTTTTCTTGATAAGGTTGGCTAAGTTATCAATTTTACTTATTCTTTCAAAGAACCAGGTCTTCAACTCATTTAATTCTTTGTATTGTTTTCTTAGTCTTAATCTCATTAATTTCTGCTCTGATCTTTATAATTTCCTCTTATCTATGATCTTTGGTCTTGACTTGCTCTTCTGTTTCCTAGAAGCTTGAGGTGCAACATTAGGTTGTTTATTTGTGCTCCTTCTGTTTTCCTGATGTGAGAATTCACGACTATATATTTCCCTCTTAGGACCACTTTCACTGTGTCCCACGGGTTCCAATATGTTGCACCTGCATTTTCATTGAATTGTAGATATTGTTTCATTTCTTCTCTAATTTCATCTGTAACTCATTGATTATTTAGGAAGGTGTTATTTAATTTCCATGTGTTTCTATAGGTTTTACAGTTTATTTTGCCATCAATTTCCATGGTTTGGTGCACTATGGTCAGATAACATGCATGGAATAATTCTGACTCCTTTGCATTTACTTAAGCATGTTCTATGGGCTGATATATGGTCTGTTTTAGAGAATGTCTCATGTACATCTAAGAATAATGTGTATTTTGATGTTGTTGGGTGGAACACTCTGTAAACATCTAGTAAGTTCATTTGTTCACAGGTTTGATTCAGTTCTGTTATTTCTTTGCTGACTTTTTATCTAGTTGATCTATCTCTTTGTGACAATGGTGTATTAAGGTCCCCAATTACAACTGTGTTATTGTGCATTTGATTTTTCACGTCTGTTAGTATTTGTCTTCTGTAATTGGGTACTCCTGAATTTGGTGAATATATATTTATGATTGTTATCTCTTCCTCTTGAATTTTTCCTGTAACAAGTATGTAGCGACCTTCTTCATCTTCTTTGATCATTTTTGGTTGGAAGTTCACATTGTCTGCAAACAGAATAGCTGTTTTTTTTCTGGGTTCCTGTTTCATGGGATATTGTTTCTCATCCTGTGACTTTCAGTCTATGAGTTTCTTTTTGAGTTAAACATATTTCTTGTATACAGAATATTGTCGAATCCTGTTTCTTGATCCATTCCACCAATCTGTTTCTTTTAACTGGTGAACTGAGGCCATTTACATTGATGGTTATAGCTGGTATGTATTAGCTTATCTTTGTCATGTTATTTTCCTGTTGTTACTGCTGCTTCAGACTTTTCCAGGCTTCTAGACCATCCTGTCTATGCAGCTGAACACAGGCCCCTTTGTTTAATTGCTTGCCCTGCCTGGTGGTTTCTTTCTATTGTTGTTCCCAGAATTGTGGTCATTTTTATGTCTCTCTAGAATATCTTTCAGTATTCTTTCCAGGAATGGTTTGGTGGACATGAATTTCATCAGTTGTTCTTTGTCATAGAAGTATCTTATTTCTTCATTAATTTTGAAAGACAGCTTTGCAGGGTACAACAATCTGGATTAGAAGTTTTTTTTCTTTCAGGGCTTCAAACACTTCACTCCAAACTCTTCTTGACTTGAGGGTATGTTGAGAAGTTGGCCAGGATTCTAATGGGCTTTCCTTGATAGGTGATCTTCTCTCTAACAGCTTTTAACAGTCTGTTTTTGTACTGAATTTCTTGGATCTTGATTTTTTTTTTTTTTGGTACTTGGATCTTGATTATTATATGTCTGGATGTAGATTTATTTATTTAGAATTCTGTATGCTTCACTTATCTTTATATCAGATTCTGTTCTCATGCTTGGGAAATTTTCTGTTATTACTGCTTCAAATGCTTTTTTATATCATTTGCACTGACTCCTGCATTTTCATCAATACCTGTTAGTCTTATTTTGTTTTTCTTTGCATCATCTTGGAACTGTTGAATTGTTATTTCATGGTTTCTTGTTATTTTTGAGAGTTCTTTCCTTTCACGATTGCTAGCCACAATCCTGCCATTAAGGTCTGAAAGTCTGTCTCCAGTTCCATCCAAGTGATTTTGCCAGCTTTCATGTTGCTCATTCATGGTTTCCATCATTTTCTTATGCTCCTGCACTTTGTCTTCTCTAGCAATGCTGAACAATTCCTTCATTAAGTTTGTCATTTTCTTTTTTGCCTGAGAGATTACTTGTTATCTGATTTCCTCTATAGCCTCATGGATTAGTTTCTTCACTTTAATTTCTGTCTTTTCAGAAATTTCAGATGTGCAACTTCCAATGTCTTCCATTTCTGTCACCTGTACTTTTTCTAGATGGGCTGGGGGCTTGAGATTGCATTTTGCTTTTTCATTTTGTCATTTTCACCTCTTGGGTTACTATTTTGGTCTTTTTAATACACTAGTCTCAACTGTCCATCGTGTGTGTCTTAGGGTCCTACTGTGTAGCTGGCATTCATGCAGTTGCTGGGTCCCACAGTGTAGGGGAAGGACAAGTCACCTGAATTCCTCCTGCAAGGCCAGTTGGGTGGGTCCTACTTCTTCCTAGGTTGACCAGCCTAAGAGTATTGATGTGAACCAACACTGAGCTCATATTGTTACTGCGGCTTCAGATTTTTCCAGGCTCCCAGACCCACCTGTCCATGGTGTGCACCCAGCCAGGGCCCTGTGTCACTGAGGGTCTCACAGGCACAGCTGGGCTCCTCTCAAGGCTGGAAATTTTTGAGACAGTCAACAATAAGAGAGCAATGTCTGCTTCTTTTGGAGAAAAGCTAGCCTTTCCAATTGGTGAAATGTGCTATTATTCCCAATAGTCTGAGGGGGAATGTTGTGAGGGCTCTTCACTCTAAAGTGCCTCCTGCACATCCAGTACCCCAAGTCAGGTGTCTTAGGGTGGCTTTATGTAGGAAGGGTCACTAGGTCAACAACGGAGAGTCTCTGAGGCCCTGGTTGAGGGTCACAGTGATGTCAGTTGCTCAATGTGCCCAGCCCAGCAGGCAGTGCCATGGCCACACAGAGTCACTGACAGCATGCAGGGTGGCACCCAACCCCCAGTCCACCGGCTGAATGGCCCTTAACACCAGTGATGTGCCCCGCCAGGTGGTGAGCATGGCCCTCTGTCCATCTCCTCTGTGAGTGTCCCCAGGCCCTGACTCTGCTCATGTCCCTTCCAGATCAGCCCCTGAAGCATGGACTGGAGCCATCCATTGTCTTAGTTACTTTTCGCTCATTGCCGAGACAGAATACCTGACGCCCAAAATTAGGAAAGGAAAGGTTTATTCGTACAGTTTCTCAGGAGTTTCAGTCCATACTTAAGTTGGCTCCAAGACAGCATGGCATGGCGGGCCTGCTGTTCATGGCAGCTGCAAGGCACGCCGGCAAGAGAGAGAAGAAGGCGGAAGCGGAAGACCGTCCTTCCCTTACACTGTATGTTGGCTCCACCCCCTGGGCAGGTACAGCAAACCGAACACAAGCAAGCACCAGGCTTAGCCCCATCAAAAGTATGAGGACTTGGGGGAACATAGTATTACCCAATACATCCATTCACACAGCAGTACCCTCCAGCCCAGGAACCCCTCTGCAGACCACTGTGTCCTCTCATGGGCAGAGGGAACTTGTGCACATGCTTGGGGGAAGGTGACTCTCTGGAACAGGTACAGGTGTGGAGAGGAATATCAGACCGAGTGCTTCTGACCTCTGATCCCAGCCCAGGGCATGGTACTGGGAGATGGAGCTCACAGGGTGACTAAGTCTGAGGGTGCAGGTCTCCATAATTGGGACCTGATGATGTCACACCTCTTCTGTCACACAAGGACCTAGGAGAAGGTGCCACTGATGGGCAGGAAGATGCCCTCACTAGATGCAATGGTTTCTGAGCTCAGGTTTCAGCCTGGGATCCTGAGAAACAATTCCCAGTTGTTTCTCAGTCTGGTTCGTTCTGTTACAGCAACTCACGCAAACCAAGACCCGTGCCAGGGTCAGTTCCCCATGCAGGAGTCCGTGACTTCTTACCCACACAGAATGATTGTTGAAATCTTGCTTTTTGCTTTCTTGGAACAGCAGAAGCAGTGCTGAACAAACATTGCATGGTTCCTCTAGGATGAGAAAAATGAGAAAGAAAAAACTGCAAGATAGATGATAGGATACAGGGAGGTAGATCTTTTGCAAAAGGGAAAAAGTGTCCCAAACAGACCAACTATGGGTGTGGAGGCCAAGCTCACAGGGTCCCTGGTGATGCAGGCAAGAGATGCAGGCAGGGTACAGAGGGAAGGAAGGGGCAGAAAGGAAGTGAGATGTGTCGTGTGCATGTGCCAACTCCATGCAAGGAGGTAGTCATCATGTCCTGTACACACACACACACACACACACCCATGCATGCACATGTGGACTCAACCCTTGTGGGGTGGGATTCAGTGGCAATGTAAGTTTGTGCAAAATATATGTGGTGAAAAGCTAGAGCCAAGCCGAGGGACACGAAAGGTAGGGGCTGGAGAAGGGGCAGCTTGGGAGCTGCCTGAGCAGAGAGGGAGGGGCTCCTGGAAGGGCCCCCCACATTCCAGGTGGAGAAGCAGACACAGGAGGTCCAAGGTGCACTGGCTTTCCAGACAGTGGGCTAGAGACAAAAGGCCACTTGTCACCAAAGCCATGTGGACGTCAGAGAAAGCATCAGTGCAAAAATGAACCCATCCACATGGGCCCTGGAAAGACTAGAGTGTGAGTGTCAGGGATCGAGGAGAGGGACAGTGAGGATCAGAGCAGCTGCAGAGCAGAGAGCAGCCTGCTCCCTCCTCGTCCTCATCCCTGCAGCCCCTGGGGCTCCCCTTCCTCCAGGGACTCTGCATTGCAGGGCTGGGTGACCGCATCATCAGGGACCTTGTGAGTCCGGCCTCCGTGCCCATGGCTAGCTGACTCAGGGTCCCCAGCAGGAGGCACCAGGCTCAATTGGGCACTGTCCCTGTGGCCCAGTCAGCCTTGGGCTTGGACAAGGGGGCCTCAGAGAAGAAGTTGGCTCCCACCCTGCGGCGGCAGAGGATCTGAAAGGGTAGGTTCCTTTCAGGCAGAGACAGGAGAGCCCAGTGGTGAGTTCAGAGAAGGGCTGCGGTGTGTGGAGCCGAGGTGGAAATGGCCTTGCCCCATCCTGGACTCAGCGCTAGTGGTACATGGCCTTCAAGGGGACTGTGGTGACAACAGTGAGTGTTCATCCATCCTGGGCTCTGCACTGGCCTGTGCTGTCCACGGTCCATCGCCAGGCAACCCCATGCTAGGCTGGAGGTGATGCACGCAGCTGAACACAGGCCTGGTGATGGAGAGCAAGGCCTAGGGTCCTGAGCTGCCCCGGTGCCCAGTGCCATCTGCAGAGGTACCCTCAGCTCCTCGCCATGCCCCTGCTGTTAAAATACCAACAATAGCCAGGCCCTGAGGACCCATATTTCCAGCCCCATGTGCCCTTGTTTAGTGTAAATTCATTCAACAGGATGAACTTGCTGCCTGGAGCTTTTGAGGAGACGGAGAAGGGCCTTGGCTCCTGGGGTGGCACAGCAGGCTACTGGTGCGGAGTGGTGTGGGTTGTGTGAGGGGCCCATGGTGAATAGTGGCGCAGGTACCAGTAGGATGCGGGTACTCACCCTGCTCCATCCTTCTCAGAGTCGTGGTAACCAGGGCGTCACCCTGAGCACCCTGAGCCTGCACTTCTCTTCCCCATGGCCGAGAAGCAGGGCCTTTCTCACAGGGCTGCTGGAGAACCAGGCGCCATTGTGGTTTAGAAACTAATGTCCCCTGAAGCCTCGAGGGTCCTGGGCAGCGCAGTTGGAAGGTGACTGAATTGTGGGCTATGGCCGCCTTGTGTTAAGGGGTGGGGTCTGGCTGGAAGAGGAGCGTGGGCAGTGCCTGCATCCCAAGGGCTGGGTGCTGGGTCTCCACTCTCAAGTGGAACAGGAGGCTCCAGGCTGGACTTCTGCCCTGCCAGCCCCTGGCATCTAGAGTAGGGATGGGGAGGCTGTGTAGTCACAGCAGAGTTTTCTTCCTCCAACTGCCCCTGCCTTACTATGCTCCTCTACCAGGAGCAAGGGCACTGCTGACTGGGGGCAGTGCTCCATGGTCCACGGGCTCTGTGCCTCCACGGGCCCTGTGCCTCCAGTCCAGCAATGTGGCAGGAAGTTATCGGAGTGCGGGTGCTCTCTATCAGAAGACACACACTTTCACGACCTCGAAAGAATGAGTGGGTGCTGTTGGCTCAACTAGTTGATGGGAAGTTGCATCCTGAATTCAGAGGTGCTGAAATGCTGGGAGGAGAGGTTTCAGGATGGGAGAAATATGCAGTGCCATTTGGGCTAAAGGTACACCCCACTTTATGTTCCACAATGGCAGTGGTGGTCATAAAACCTTTGAAAATGAGTAAATGACCTCAACTGAGCACATTTCCTGCAGGACTTGAGGGTGTCTCTCTGTGACGTTTTATCCAGTGCCTGGGCTGGCTGCCACGATGCTGTGTGGACACCAGTGCTTCTTGAAACCAGCAGTGGTGACATTGCTGTGTGACAGTGCCAGTTGGCCTCAGACTGGGACCTGGGCCAAGAGGCGGTGGTGGAGGGGACCACACCCTAACCCACGGCTTCCTTGGTCTTCAGAGGTGAGGTCAAGTGGTACTCCCACGGAAGGGACCTGACAGTTGGGGTATGGACGGCCCTGTGGCTGTGACAACCCAGGTCCCATTCTTCCAACCCCTGAGGGTCAGGCGCTGGCCCCTAAGTGAATGCTATCTGCTGAAGACCATGGGTCGCAGAATGAGTAGATGGGACTCAGCCTGGCCTTGCACAGCTGCACTCAGGAAAAGGTTCAGATGTGACCCCCTGGATTCTCTCACACAAGCACCGTTTATCTGTGTTGATACAATCCCCACCCCAGTCTCAGAGCCTTCGGGATTTGAGCTGGCAATGTGGGGAGGTGGAGGGGAGCATATATGGATACGTTCATTCATTCACAGTAGATGTGGATGAATTCATTCATTCTTGGAGGATGTGGGCACATTCATTCATTCTTGGAGGATGTGGACACATTCATTCATTCATCGAGGACATGGACACACTCATTCATGGAGGGTGTGCACACATTCATTCATTCACTCACTAAGGTTCAGGGTCAGCCATGTGCCCACCCTTGCCCCAGCCTCTGAGATCCTGGCAGTGAGCACAGAGACAGAAGCCACCTTGGTGTTGATCGTGGGGGCTGGTGCTGGCAGAGTGACAGCAAGCGGGGCCTAGGCTTGCTCCTCTTGCATGTCCTCTAGCAGCCAATAAAACCATTTGTTGAATAAAATACAGAAGGTATATTTGAAAGGAAATCATTTAGATAGCCGCAGAGTCTCAGAATATCAGAACTGTAAAGACCCGCGATGATTTCTGTAATTCTATCACTTTACAAAGGAACTGAACTGGGGGGCTCAATGACGATGCAGCCAAGGAGTGAACTTCAAAGTCCACAAGCTGTTTACTCAAAAAAGCAAAGGATCCCTTTCTCCCTGGAGCACCCTCACAAGCAGACTTCAGGACAGCTCCCGTTAGAGATGCTTTTATTCTTTCCTGGGGGCCAGTAAGAATGGGTGAGTGCGTAAATCTAATTTTATTTCTTCATTAAATTTTATAACAATCTAATTCCTAAGTCAAAAGTGAAGCTTTTTCAAGCGTGTTTCTGCTGCTCTATCGAGTCACGTTTTTGTCTCCTCAAACGTAGTCTCCACGGTTGTAGTCTCCTGGGGAAGAGCGGGCGGCTGTGGTTCTGGAACCTCATCCTTCGCCTGCCAGTGCCAAGAACACAGTAGATCCGAGCTCTGTGCTGCTCGAGATGTCCTATCCCGCCCTGCGTTTCCTAACCCTGCCTTGCTACCAGCCATTAACCACAGCAGTGACCTCGCCTTTGCCATTCTTTTCTGTGCGTCCAGGCCCCTGGCTGAGGTGTGGAGTGGGGGTCACCGGGCAGGGGCGGCTGGGGTCAGCACTACGGTTATCCCAACTGAGCCCTGAGCCACCCCGCAACAGGTACGGTGCCATCAGCTCTGGGGACCCCTGTGTCCCCACTCCGAGATGCCCAGACTCAAGGGTTCACAGACACAGAGAAACACTGCAGACTCTTTGCAAAAGCTCTATCTTGTGGAGATTAAAACACACTGATCTGATACAGCAAGTTGCTACTGATGAGAGAGCAGAATACCGAGTTTGCAGAAGTATGAGAGCTGGACTCAAAAAAGCTTTCCTAGGTTCGGTGAAACTCCCGGCCCCAGAGGCCCCAGCATGCACGACCCTCCAGGGGTAGCCCAGCAGCCACCGTCTCCTCTGCTCAGCTCTGGGGTCTGAAGACCGCGGAGGAAACAGAACCGCTGGATGCCCCGAGTCTCCCTTCACTGAAGAGCAACTGTTTAGGAAGATACCATTATCTAGGAGGGGAGGAGCTGAGTCGAATGGAGTTTCGATTCTTGTTTTTTTGTGGCATCTCCATACTGATTTCCATTCTCGTGTTCACAGCAGCACAACTGCCAATAGCTAGATCTTGGGAGCAGTCTATTTGTCTATCAGCAGATGAATGGACAAAGAAAACACAGCGTTCACATACAATGGAGTATTACTTTGCCATAAAAAGGACGAACGAGTCATTTGCAGGAAAATGGATGCACCTTGAGACCATAGTGTTGAGTGAAATAAGTGAGACACACAGTTTAAATGTTTCATAGTTTCTCTTACATGAGAAACCCAAAGTATAAATAAATTGCAAAGCAAAATGAAAGACAGATACTAGAAAACAGGGAGATGGAAATGTGCAAATGGGAGGGGCCAAGTGACGGAGGGAGGAGAGGAGGGAAGGAAGAGCGAGTATCACCAGAACCAAATCGGGTCGGCGCACAGCTCACGCAGAATCTAATCATTCGGTACTGCAAACTCCCACTAATGTAAACAAAGTAGTAATGAGGAACAACTGCTCGGAGGACCTTCCAGCCCGGAGAAGCCCTTGCATCTAAACGGTGACAGGGTCCTCCTCCCAGGAGGAGCCCCCGAGCTGAGCCTGTGTGACCGCTTCCGGCCAGGATCGCCTCTGCAGCATGGGGTCTAAACAAGCCCCCCACCCCGGGCCCCTGGGCAGCTGCTCCGTGCGGTGACGGGAGGATGGAGCTGGGTGATGTCTCTAGAAGAAGAGTGGACACGGCAGGGTCCCTGGAGCTGACCCTCGTCTTAGGGAGGACGCGGAGGCGCTGCAGAGATGAGCAGGGCAGGAATTCCAGGCAAGGCAGAATGCAGAGCCAGCCCCCGGCCTCAGGACAGGGTTCCCAGGAGGGAACAGGCGGCGCAGGCCTGCAAGCAGGGTTCCCTCCGACCCCGCCCCGCTTCAACCCCAGCTCTCCAGACAGGTGCTGCCTGCTGCGGGGACAATGCCGGAGGCCCTGCGGGCCCTGTGCCAGCCACGTGTTTGTGCCTCGGTGACAGCAGCACACAGCCTGGTCCACTTGCTTCCCAGGCTTCACTGGTACCCTCAGGAAGTGCTGTGGACCAGGTGCAGTCGCTGGCTGTCAGAGATGTCACGATCAGATTCTTCCCATGCTCCTTTGCAGGAAGGTTGTGCCAGGAGCTGCCCCTCTCTGGGGTCTCTGCGGAGACCACCCCAGAGCCAGTGAGGACCCTGGAAATGGAGTCACCAGGAGGAGAGCAGAGCCTCAGCCTGCAGCCTGTGTGACTGCTGGGAGTGCGTGTGGTCAACCGGGACCCCCTGCTGACAGAGCCCCGTGGGTGACACAGGTGATACGAGGCTGAGGCGCCCCCAGCCAAGCCCCAGAACCATAAGAAGCAGTTGACTACTGCTGTTGCAAGCCGCCCCATTTAGGGCGTTTGTTCTGTAGCAAAAACTAAAACTACGGAAAAACTGGAGCTAACAAATTTACAACCCCATCCTTCCGAACGGTGGCCTGCACCCGGCAGTCAGCCAGGCTCACAAGGTAGAGGAGGAGACCAAGACTGAGCACTGTGGGACTCGGAAGCGTGGCCTGGGGCCCACAGCGGTGGCGCAGGTCAGTGAAGACGCAGGCGATGCGGGCGGGGTTTGAGGGCCTCAATTCTCCAATAAAAAGAAACACAGGCAGAGTGTATCAAGAAACAAGATCCATCAATATGCCATATGCAAAAAGCACATTTAACTCAAAAGAAAATACGTAGAACAAAAGTCAAAGGAGAGAAAATAATTGTCCTATGAAACAGGAAACCAGAAAAAAGCAGGGGTGACTTGCCCATCAACCACAGAATGGAT
>RJWM01050637.1:0-10693 GCA_004363535.1 Dasyprocta punctata
GGTGGGAGTGGGGTGTTTAGTGTTTGCACCCGATTGCCGCGCGGGCCGGGTGGGGGTCCCGCGAGGGGTCCTACTCGTTCTCCTCCAAGGCCCTGATATCAGGACCCCAGAGGGCAGTCCATATTGCTTCCTGATCCATGCCTGCGCCGCATGGGCTGGGCAGGGGTCCCGCGAGGGGTCCTACTCGTTCTCCAAGGCCCTGATCTCCATTGTTTTTTGGGTTGTGTTTTATTCTCTTTTGTTTTGTTTGATTATGCTAAATCCCATGGCAGGAGAAGCTAGTTCAAGGATAGCAAGATATATTATGGTAGCAATTTTGGATTTATCACTGGTTTGTTTTGAAGTCCTTTATTGCATTCATTGTTTTGTTTTTATTGTTTCTATTCTATTCTGTTCTGTTTGATTTTTTTTGTTTGTTTTGTTTTGTTACCAGGGATCGAACTCATAACCTTACACTTACCAGGCAAGCGCTTGAGCCACTGAGCTAAATCCCCAGCCCTGTTCTGTTTGATTTTTACCATGTCTGAAATTATCTGTAGCTATTTTGAAGACATCAAAAGACATTATGGTAACTATTGTTGATTTCATAAGGTTTTGAAGTCCTGTATCTCTTACACTGGTTTGTTTTGATTGGTTTTATTCTGTTTTATCCTCTTTAAAATAAAAAAAATTAAAAATAAATAAATAAATAAAGGATAAGTCAACACAGCACTAGCCTGGCAAGTGCGAGGTCATGAGTTCGATTCCCGGTACCAAAAAAAAAAAGGACAAGTCAAGAGACAGACAGAAGTTACACATGGACCACTGGAAGGAATGACGATAGACAGAAGTGTCCAGAAGCCAATCTGGTTATGGCAAATTCTGGGTGGGTCAGGGGAAGTCACTGATCCCCCCAAAAGAGTGGAGAACCAGCCGGGTGTGGTGGTGCACGCCTTTAATCCCAGCACTCGGGAGGCTGAGGTAGGAGGAGCGTTGTGAGTTCGAGGCCGGCTTGGGCTACAACGCGAGTGCAAGGCTGGCCTGAGCTGCATAGTGCGACCCTGCCTTAAAAAACTAGGGCCGGGAGTTTGGCTCAGTGGCTTAAGCGCCTGCCCTGGCAGGTGCGAGGTTGTGAGTTTGATCCCCGGTGTTGCAAAAAAAGAGTGGAGAACCAAGAGCCCATCGGTCCCCCATCTTTCCAGAGCCCCCACCCTGATTCTTTCTTATTAGGGTGGCCCGCTGTCTTCTCCTTCCCCCCTCCTTTTTCTCTTTACAGATAAAGCGCCTTCCTTTTGTTAGACTTTGTCCCTCTACTTTATTATTGGGTTGAGTTAGGATCTCCGCGGGGCGCTTGTCCCCCAGATGCGACGTCATCTCCCTGCTGTCATCCCCTGGTCCTTGTCTGCTTTCTGTACTCCTGGCCTCTCCCCGGGTCTCTCAGCCTCCTTTCCTTGGGCTCGCAGCGGCTGGGTGGCAGGCCTGAGAGGGCGCAAGGTCAGCCAGGATCGTCTGCCTGAGTCATTGGTGTCACAGTGACTTTCACATTTCCCATCTTGTGGATGTATTTATCTACTCAAACAAATTAAGTTTTAAAAACCTTTTAATCGCTGGGCATGGTGGGGCACACTGGTAATCCCAGCACTCAGGGAAGCTGAGGCAGGAGGATGGCAGGAGTTTAAGGTCAGCCTAAATGATTAGTGAGACCCCGTCTCAAAAAAAAAAAAAAAGTCTCTCTCCCTATTCCCATGACTATCTTCACAGAGAGCCTGTGTTCCCTTTTGCTTTGATTCGGCCCCATGGTGCCCGATGTCTGTGCTGTCACAGCACAGATGCAGTGTGGGCAACATTACCACTGCGCCAGCCTTACACATGACATGACGGAGGTGTGACGTTAAGCCGCTTGCAGGGTCACACAGCCGGGAAGTGGACGAGCTGGGATCAGAGCCGGGCAGTGTGTCCTGTGACCAGCATAACCCTTGTCCCACATCGCCTTTTGGCATTCTTGTGGCCGCTTGTTATGGCTGATACATTATGTCAACTTGAGAGATTTAGAAGTTTAAGGGACTCAGCAGGGAGCCAGGATCCTTACTTTGCAAACATCCTCATCCTGTGCAAGAGGAGGGCGCAGAGATTTTGTGAGTGCTACACCTGCCCCGGAGGAGGGGTGGCCTGTGTACAATATAAGAGAGGAAAAGAGGCTTGCTCTTTCCCCCACCCGTTTGCTCTGGCTGCTGCCTTGAAGTGCTGCCCCTGTGCCATGACACCCTGCCTTGGAGCCAGCTGATTATGGACTGGAACCTCCACAAACTGTGAGCTAAATAAACCTTTCCTCCCTTCATTTTGGGTGTTGGGTATTTCATCCCAGCAATGCGAGAAAACCAAGACAATGCTCCTCCCAGCATCGGCCCCACAGGTCTGTCCTGCAAAGCACCTGTGTCTCTACTGACTCCTGGGACAGAAGGGACATCCCAGGCTGAGTGGGAAGACCATGACTTGGGACAGCAGGGATCACAGCGTGACGCCTCAAGAGATGGTGGTGAGGAAAAGAGCTGTCACATCCACAACTGAATGTTCCTACCAGACTCTGTGGTGTTGGCCTATTACTTTAATGAGGAAGAGAAAAGGCGCCCTGGCCCCTGGCTGTCCGCTTCTGTTTGCCATCTCCCTTCCTGCCCGTCTTTACGTCCTCTGCTCTCCTCCTTCCCTCCCCGCCCCTCCCCCATCCGCACTGCTGTCTCCTGGTCACCCAGGCGTGCGTCCGCCCTTCCAGCCTTTCTTGAGCTAGGACGGTTCCAGTCTAGGTGGCGCATGGTGGAGATCCAGGTATGTGTCATTTGCCTCCCCCCAGGGGCTGGTACCAAGCCAGGTCTGTCACCTGCCTGCCTGCCACTGCCCACCTGTCCATCTTGGCTACTACACCCCACCACCCTGTTGGTGACAAGTGCCCCTTGTTGCTGCCTCTGTCTCCAGTATCTGTGGCACATACTGGGGGATGATTGAGGTTTGTGTGGTGCACACATGTCCTCTGAGAAATTCAGGAGGCCGAGGCAGGAGGATCCCAAATTCAAGCAAGCCTGGACATAGCAGCCCAGCATGGTGGTGCACACCTTTAATCCCAGCACTTAAGAGGCTGAAGCAGGAAGATTGTTGTGAGTTCAAGACCAGCCTGGGCTACCAAGTGAGTTCAAGGCCAGCCTGAACTGCATAATGAGACCCTGTCTCAAAAAATGTGCAAGTGCTTGTGTACATGTGTATATGTATGTGCACATGTGTGCCCACATGTAAGTTGTCATGTGTGAATGTGTGCAATTGAGTACATGCTTGCATGTAAGTGTGCATGTGTATATTCATGTGTGTGTATGCATGTCTGCATTTGTTGGAATGTATGTTCAAGTGTGTGCCCGCGTGTTGTCCCTGATCCCCTTGGCGTGATTTTGTAGTTGTGCTCTGGACCCGTGCTGAGTCTTTCATCCCCACAGAGAGCTGTGTCCCAGCCTGGCCAGTGGGATCAGCCTGCCTCAGCCTCCTAACTGAAGGCAGGGCAGCTCTTACCACAGGCTGTGGTGTATGGTTCGCTCACACTGATCTCCCCCACTCCCCGGAGCTCAGAGTTTACATCCTGCAGTATCAGAGGCTGCAGGGAAATCTGGAGATTATGTAAGTCACCAATACATGGAGGAGTCTACACCCCTAGAGGATCAGGACTAGGGCCACCGAGGTCACAAAGCCAGTTGGTGGCAATGCAGGCTAAGAAGCTGCATCTCTTGGCCACTTCCTCTCCTGCCACATGCTTTGGTCTTTCGTCTGTCCCAGGGTCTGCAAGTTCCAGCGGCCCTGTTTGTCTTCACTGGGTCCTCTACAATCATGTCAGCTTCTCACTGCTGTGACCAAACCTGAGGAAGTAATTTATAGGAAGAGAGATTGATTTTGGCTCATGGTTTCAGAAGTCTCAGTCCGTGGTCATCTGATTAAACAAAATACAAAAACAAGAATCTAATGAAAAAAAGACCTCATATTAAAATTAAGACTGGAGCTGGGCCTTGCGGCACACACCTTTAATCCTAACACTCGGGAGATTGAGGTTGGAGAAGCTTGAGTTCAAGACCAATTTGGGCTACAACATGAGCTGTAATACGTAACCCTTCCTCAAAAACTAGAACTGACAGTTCTGTTCAGTGGTTTAAGGGCGTGTCTAGCAGACGTGAAGTTGTGAGTTCCATCCCTGGTGCTGGGCAAAAAAAAAAAAAATTAAAACTAAAATCTTAAAACAAGAAAAAGAGAAGCCTCTTGATAGAAAGTAACTGTACCTTCACAATCAACATAAGTTTTACTTACTTATTCGCTGGCAATTAAATCCCATCCCCAATACCTTCATGAGTTTTTCTTGAAAGATCATTTTCTTCAGAATATAAACAACAAAAAAGCACACACTTTAAACTCTCAGCAACTTAAGCACCTGTGTGGCAGGCACGAGGTTGTGAGGTCAATTCTCAGTGCCACAAAAAAAATAAATAAAAACGGTAAACCACTGTGATTAAACTTCAACTTACACCTGTTCTACCTCAATCAATTAAACTCAAAGAATTATACATATGCCATTCTGCTTAACTTACTCTGTTCAACTACTTCAAGTTTTTAAATTCTCACTTCCATTTCAAAAACTCAACCAAAAAAAATTAAGTAAAATTAGACAAACAACAAACAAAACACAAAATTCCCATAGAAAAACTGGATTTCTGAACAATAATTATAAAAGTACATATTAATATAAACCCAAAACTCCCATCATGTGAACATAATATTAGGAGGAAAAAAAAGACCACACCTATCAAAACCCACACTGTCAAACCAAGCATGAGCTGTAACTACTGTTTAATAATACAGGTCAAGTAAACTAGAAGAATACAATAAGACACTTTCACAATGGAAAGAACCTCAAAAGTTCTAATTTTAAACAATCTTTATGTAGCCTTGTAAGAACAAGGCCTCAAAAAATTGGTTTAAGACTCAGAGTTGTTCCTCTCCACGGAAATCTTTAGTAAAAGGCGAAAGATTTATACGATCTGAAGAGAAACCAGAGTATGCGTTTGGTTATGTTAACTCACACCTCGGGTAACAGTATATCCTAGCACAGTGATGGTGGCTACTCAACGGCGAGGATATTACACAAAGAAAAAAATTTCAAATGGTTTTGCAGCCAAAAGTATCACTTTAACAAATATGTCTCTTAGAAAAAGTTTTAATTTTGCCGATTTAAATTTGTGATGTGCGCAGTGCACGGTGGGTATGCAAATAAGCGGCCTCCCCGCCCTTCGGATTCCGGAAGTAGCTGAGAATTCGCACGGCGCCGTACGTCACCATTAGGGGGCGATGCGGAGGACTGAATGTCGCGTCTGCACATGTCGTCCTGGTCAGAGACCCAGGTTTTGATCTGTTTTGTATTTTTGTACGTCTGAGTTTGATTTCTTTGTTAAACACTGCGATAACATTGAAGAAACAAATAGCACATAAATGATAGTTACAAAATTCAGTCTAGTGTGTGCCCCCGTCGGCGGGAGCGAGGGGTGTGGCCGGGGAAGGGCACGCCGGGCTCTGCGTGTAAAGTTTGGGTTTCCTTTTTCTTCAGCAGCGCGGTGGGCCACAGGTGCCTGATCGTGGTTGTGGTTTTGCTGTGCACTGTGCGCCCTAGCGTGTGTGGATATGGTGCGTGTTTTCCGTCTGCGGCGTGGGAATTCCTGGCAAGGTCCTGTTTACAACTGGGGTTCCGCGCTTGGTTTCAGCTGTCCTACCCGCCACCCTCTCGTTGGGGTTGAAACCCGGTTGTTCCGCTGTCCCACTGGGTATAAATCCTAGACTTCCTTATTTGTGAGAGGAGACCAGCCCGTTTCATCTCTCAGCTGCTGATGTAGACTGCTCCCCACCTTCTCTGAACTGAACCCCACACACAGTTTGCTAGCAAGGCAATCATATTTAACTTGTAAGCGATTTAAATTCGACTAATAGAGCTGGGCGTGGTGGCGCACGCCTTTAATCCCAGCACTTGGGAGGCTGAGGTAGGTGGAGCGTTGTGAGTTCGAGGCCGGCTTGGGCTACAACGCAGCGCAAGGCCGACCTGAGCTACATAGTGCGACCCTGCCTCAAAAAACCAGGGCCGGGAGTTTGGCTCAGTGGCTTAAGCGCCTGTCCTGGCAGGCGCAAGGCTGTGAGTTCAATCCCCGGTGCCGCAAAAAAATAAAAATAAAAAATAAAAAAATAATAAAAAAATAATAAATTCGACTAATACACTTGAAAGACTGATGTATTGAATACAATGCTTTCAAGCGTGCAGTGGCACGGTTTTTAGTCTATCCATCGAACTGTACAATCACCACGTCTTAGAACGTACTGTCACCCTAAGAGATACTCTGTACCCAGCCATGAACCGTTCGTTACTTTAGGTCCCCCCACCCCAGCCCCTAGCCACCAGCAAGCACTTTCATGTGCCTGTTCTGGACGTTCTCGTAAGCAGCGGTAAAACACATGCATGGGGCCTTTCTGGCTCCTTTGACTCCAGATATTTGTAAGGTTCATCGCGACCTGCTCGCATGCATGCCGTGTTTTTGTTGTTGTTGTTATTGTTTGTTTGTTTGTTTTCCCCAGCACCGGGGGTTGAACTCACAACCTCACACCTGGCAGGGCAGGCACTTAAGCCAATGAGCCCCTGGCCCTGATTTTTTGAGGCAGGGTCGCACTATGTAGCTCAGACCGGCCTTGTGCTCACGTTGTAGCCCAAGCGAGCCTCGAACTCACAATGCTCCTCCTACCTCAGCCTCCCGAGTGCTGGGATTAAAGGCCTGTGCCACCAAGCCCGGCTCGTATTTCATAATGTAAGGGAAGGCAGAGAGCTCAGGAGATGGAGCCGTCCGGTCCCATGAGGATAAGGGGACAGGAAGATGGCACTCTGAACGGTTAGAACTCTCCACTGGGACTTGGGGGAGAGAGTGTCCCTGCTCCTGGGTGTTCAGGGGCTTACATCTTTTGGCCTTTGCTCCGCTCCACTCTGGAAAGTCCTAGGCACATATCACAGGTTAGAAAGCCACAGGAAGGCAAATTTTTGGTTTTGGCCAACCAAATTTCATAATCAGGGAACTTCCCGGATTTCTGAATCCTGATTGCAAAAGTGGAGTTGGAAAGGCTTCTGCACTTTACTTGTTTAGGATGTGACCTGTGCTTTCATGTTTGGCAATAATTCTCTTCTCTCCTTCTTCCTCCTCCTCCTTTTTCCTCTTCTTCATGGTAGATGCGATCGAAGCTGCTAAACGCTGAGCTACATCCCTAGCCCTTTTAAAATTTTACTTTGTTTTGAGTCAGGTCTTGCAAGGTTGACTGGGTTGGCCTTGAGCTTGAAATCCTCCTGCCTCAGCTTCTAGGTGTGTGCCACCTTGCACGTTAATATTTGAAACAATAACCTGGAAACCCAAAAATATAGAACATAATTTTTTAAAACTGTTAACTGTGTCTCATTTATTCAATATTATTGCATATTATAGTTCATGTAAATGGACCATCACTTAGAACGTAATTTTTTGTTGTCTTTTTTTTTTTTTTTTTTTTTTTGTGGCAACAGGGATTGAACTCACAACCTCATGCCTGCCCGACTTAAGCCACTGAGCCAAACTCCCAGCCCTAGTTTTTTGAGGCAGGGTCGCACTATGTAGCTCAGGCCAGCCTTGCGCTCAAGTTGTAGCCCAAGTTGGCCTCAAACTCACAACACTCCTCCTACCTCAGCCTCCCGAGCGCTGGGATTAAAGGCATGTGCCACCATGCCAGGCTTGTGTTTTGGTCTTTTTGAGACAGGGTTTCTCTATGCAATTCAGCCTGGCCTTGAACTCACTTTGTAGCCCGGGCTGACCTTGAACTCACAGTGATCCTCCTGCTTTATCCTCCTGTTTTCTGGGATTACAGGCATGTACCACCACACCCAGCCAGGCATACTTTTTTTTTTTGCAGCACCGGGGATCAAACTCAGCCTCACACCTGCCAGACAGGTGCTTAAGCCACTGAGCCAAACTCCCAGCCCTAGTTTTTTGAGGCAGGGTCACACTATGTAGCTCAGGCTCATCTTGTGCTCGCATTGTAGCCCAAATGGGCCTCGAACTCACAACGCTCCTCCTACCTCAGCCTCCCCAGTGCTGGGATTAAAGGTGTGCGCCACCACACCCAGCCAGGCATACTTCCTATTATAAATTATAGATTAAAAATTTTCCAGAGGTTGAGTCAGAAAGATGGTGAGTTCTAGGCCAGCCTGGACTGTAGAAAGAGAACCTGTCTTGACAGCAGATTCGAACAAACATTCATAAATTGTTATGATTTGAAAAATTAATTATTTGTCTAAAAACAATTTATTTTTGTACTACTGGCCTTGTATACAACTCTACTGAACTACAGTTTACTTGAGAGGCGGGCAGTTCTGCAGATTGAATCTAGGGCTGTACACTGAGCTATACCTTCAGCCCTTTTTCAGTTTTTAATTTTGAAATAGTACCTTGCTAAACCACTACATAGACCTGGCTGGCCTGGAACTTGCAATCTTCCAGCATCAGCCTCCCAGAGTGCTGGGATTACAGGTGTGCTCCACACTCCTGGATGAACTATAGTTTTAATTTAAATTTAATTTTATGTTTTGGTGCTGGGGACCGAATACAGGGTTTATGTCCATACTAAATGTGTGTTCCACCGTGTGTCACACCCTGTCCCTACATGCTAAAGGATTATCAAAAACAGCACTATCCAGTATAATGTGAGCCATGTAATTTAAACTTTCCTAATAACCATGTTAACAAAGTAAAAATAAACAGGTAAAATTAATTACATTTTTAATCCCAGCACTCAGGATGTTTGTTTAGATGTTCTATGCAGACAATTCTATGGATTGTATTTGTTTGTGTATTTATTTATTTATTTTTTGCGGCACTGGGGATTGAACTCACAACCTTGTGCTTGCCAGGGCAGGCGCTTAAGCCGCTGAGCCAAACTCCCCAGCCCTGGTTTTTTTGAGGCAGGGTCGCACTATGTAGCTCAGGCCGGCCTTACGCTCGCGTTGTAGCCCAAGCCGGCCTCGAACTCACAACGCTCCACCTACCTCAGCCTCCCGAGTGCTGGGATTAAAGGCGTGCGCCACCACGCCCGGCTTTGTTTGTGTATTTATTTACTGTTTTTTTGAGACAGGGTTTCACTATATAGTGCAGGCTGGCCTTGAACTCACTTGTGTGGCCCAGTTGACCTTGAACTCATGGCGATCCTCCTGCCTCAGCCTCCCCAGTGCTGGGATTACAGGTATGCACCACCACACCCAGTTTATTTATTTATTTTGTTGATTTTTTTTTTATTCATCCATGTTTGCAGAACATTATGTTTGCATTCCTCATGTGCAGTCCATCCATGTGTGGAACACAGCTGCATTGTTTTTCCTATCCCCTTTCCGTCCCCTCCCACCCTGCCAGCACCATCTCTTGATCCGTCCCCTTCCCATTTGAGATCATTGATCTTTCTACTTTCTATTATCTGTCTTTTATTTTGCTCTTTATATTTTGGGTTTGTACACAATGGAGTACCAGTCTGTCATAAAGAAAGATAAAGTTGAGTCATTTGTAGGAAAATGGATGTAACTACAACCCATAATGTTAGTAAATCAGACACACAAACTTAAATACCAAATTTTTAAAATGTGTTACAGTGTTATTTTTTAGAGACAGGATGCCACTATGTAGTCCTTGAACTTGGGATTCTCTTGTCTTAGCCTCCTGAGTGCTGGGACTACTGTGATGTGCCACCATACCTGGCTTGGTAATTTTGTTTTTCCAATCTTGTATCCCCCCCCCACCTTTTTCTTATTTTACTTTCCTGGCACGGATCTGCAGTGCAAACCTGAATGGAAGTGATGACACAGACATGCTTATCTCCTGAATTTGAAAAAGTTGACAACACTTTCTGTTACTGTGTGATGTTTGCTTGAGGCTTTTGCTTGGTACTCGTTAGATTAAGCAGACTCCCTTTTAATTCTAGTATATTAAATCCATAAATATGCTGACTATGTGTAAAGGAATGGGTGTCTAAGCTTATCCAATACATTTGTTTCACGAGATTATCAAATGAGTCTACTTTTATCTCTTTTAGTAAGACTTACTTCAAAGGTGTGCTTGTTGATTAGTCTCTGGTTTCTACTTGTGGCCAAGTCCCAGGGACACAGCTGCCCTAGACAGATAGACCCACATGTACAGACGACAGCCCACTCTTTCAGACGGCAGGGAAGAGCCTCCCTGGAGGGAAGGTAGATCCGGCCTTTAGTGTCAGCATCTGGTCCTAGACTGACGTCTTCTGCAGCCTCTGTGTTGGCCACAAGGGGTCGCTGCTTCCCTATAGAGCTCAGCAGGCCGAACTGTTAGGATCCAGTGAAACAGGGTTTCCATAAGTTTTGAAAATATGTGTTCCTCGGAGTCATGAGTTCAATCCTCGGTACAAAACAAACAAACAAACAATAAAACCCTATTGCAGATTTAAAAAATGTGTGTGAGCCGGGCGTGGTGGCGCACGCCTTTAATCCCAGAACTCAGGAGGCTGAGGTAGGAGGAGCGTTGTGAGTTTGAGGCCGGCTCGGGCTACAACGCAAGCGCAAGGCTGGCCTGAGCTAAAGTGTGACCCTGCCTCAAAAAACCAGGGCTGGGAGTTTGGCTCA
>RJWM01050638.1:0-10703 GCA_004363535.1 Dasyprocta punctata
CACAGTCCGCAAATGGCACAGACTCATGGAGAGAGGCTTGGGAGTGGCTGTCCCCACTCTGGCAGCAGCCGGTGCATGGCACTGGTTTTTGGGTGGGGATTGCCTCCTGGTGGGGCCCCTGGTTCTCTCCCCCTGCAAATTTGTAGCAGTGAATTCTCACATCAGGAAAGCAGAACAAGCACAAAAAAACCACCTAATGTTGAATGTCAAGTTTCTAGAAAACAAAGAGCAAGTCAAGCCCAAAGCCCATACAAGGGAGGAAATTATAAAGATCAGAGCAGAAATTAGTGCAATGGAGACTAAGAAAACAATAAAGAAAATTAATGAATCAAAAAGATAGTTCTTTGATAGAATAAATAAAATTGATAAACCCTTAGCCAACCTTATCCAATAAAAGGGAAAGAAAAGACTCCAATTCATTCATTGAGGAATGAAAAGGGTGAAATAACTACAGTTCCTGTGGAGATTCAGAAGATCAACAATGCATACTTTGAAAATTATTTCTGTCAAAGGATAAAAAACATGAAAAAATAGACAGATTCCTAGATATGTACGAATTATCAAAGCTGAATCAAGAAGATACAAAAATTCTGAATAACTCAATATCAGTTAATGAGATTGAAAATCTAATTAAAAATTTACCAATAAAGAAAAGCCTAGTTCCTGATGGATTCACTATAAATTCTACAATAAATTTAGATAGGACTTAATGCCAATACTCTTCAAATTCTTTCATGAAATTGAAAGGGAAGCAATACTCCCTAACTCATTATTGGAAACAAGTATTACCCCAATACCAAAAGCAGAGAAAGACCCAACCAAAAAGAGAACTACAGGCCAGTATCCCCAGTGAACATAGATGCAAAAATCCTCAATAAGATACTGGCAAACAGAGTGCAGTAAATCATCAAGAAAACTATACACCATGCAAAGTGGGATGCAGGAACGCAGGGATGGTTCAACATACACGAATCAATAAATGTAATACACCATATCAACAGAGCCAAAGACAAAAATCACATGATCATTTCGATAGATGCAGAAAAAGCTTTTGACAAAGTCTAACACTCATTTGTGGTTTAAGAAAAACTTACAGAAAATCGGAATAGATGGCTTTTACCTCATTCTTAATAAAAGCCATCTATAACAAACCAACAACCAATATCATATTAAATGACCAAAAACTGAAAACTTTCACTCTAAAATCAGGAGCAAGACAAAGATTCTGCTATTATCACTTCCACTCCATATAGTTCTGGAAACATTAGCCAGAGCAATTAGACAAGAGAGAGAAAAAAATAAAGATAGGAAAGAAAGAAGTGAAATTATCATTATTTGCAGATGACATGATAGCTACATAGAAGACCCCAATAACTCCACCAAAAGACTTCTAGATTTAATAGTCAAGTAGCTGGGTACAAAGTCACCTCTCAAAAATCAATAGCATACCTCTACACAAACAAAAAACTCACTGAGAGAGAAATTAGGGAAGCCACCCCCTTTATAATAGTATTGAAACAAAAATGAAATACTTAGGAATGAACTAACAAAGGAAGTATAAGATCTAGATATTGAAAATTATAGTATTCTGAAAAAAGAAATTGAAAAGTATATCAGAAAATGGAAAGATATCCCTTGATCATGGACAGGAAGAACCAGTATAGTGAAAATGGCCATGCTACAAAATTGTTACACAGATTTAATGCAATCCCAATCAAAATACCATTATCATGCCTTCCAGACCTAGAGAAAACATTCCTAAAATTCAATTGGAACCAGAGAAGACCTAGAATAACAAAAGAAATTCTGAGCAACAAAGACAAGGCAAGAGGCATCATAATCTCTAACTTAAAAATATACTACAAAGCTACTGTGATAAAATCAGCATTGTACTGGCAAAACAACAGATCTGAGGATCGGTGGAACAGATTAGAAGATGCAGACACAACTACAAACACACTGAGTCACCTTATCTTTAACAAAGGGGCCAAACATGTTCACTGGAAGAAAGATAATCTCTTTAATAAATGGTGCTGGAAAAGCTGGCTCTCTACATGCTGAAGACTAAAGCTGGACCCCTGTCTATCACCATGCACTAAAATAAAGTAAAAATAGATCAAAGATCTAAATATTAAAACAGAAGCATTTAGTCTACTAGAGTGTAAAGTAGGTAGAAATTTTGAAGACACAGGTGCAGGCAGAGAGTTCATGAACAAAACCCAGTCTGCATGGGAAATACTTCAAAGAATCAACAACTGTAATCTCATCTTATTAAAAGGCTTTTGCACAGCAAAAGAAATCACCAACAGAGTGAAATGACAGCACACAGAGTGAGAAAATGTTTTAGACAACTGTCCCTCAGACAAAGGAGAGAACATATAAAGAACTGAAAAACATCAGAACCTCCAAATTCAAAGACCAAATACAAAATGATTATCTGAAATGAATATGTACATCTCAAATGAAGAAATACAAATAGTAAATAAATATATGAAAAAAATGTTTAATATTGTTGATCATTCTAGAAATGTATATTAAAACAACATTGAGATTCCATCTCACCCCAGAAACAATAGCTATCATCAAGAAATCAACCAATAACGAATGCTGGTGGGGTTGTAGGGAAAACGGAACCATTGTGGAAATCAGTGTGGAGATTTCTCATAAAACTAGGAATAGACATCCCATTCAACCCAGCTCTTTCCTTTCCGGGTATTTTCCCAGAAGCATTAAAAACATCGTACCACAGCAATATATGTGCACCCGTGTTTATAGCACCACAATTTGTAATAGCTAAATCTTGGAAACAATCCAAATGCTCGTCAACTGAGAAATGGATAAAAAATATATAGTATTTTTATATGGTGAAGTAGTACTCAACTATAAAGAAGGATAAATTTGAGAGTTTTATAGGTAAATGAATGTAACCATACTCGTAAGTGAAATAAATATGATTCACATGTGTAAACATCGTATTGTGTCCCTAGTGTTAGAAGCTGAAAAAGAAAATAAGGTCAAAAATGCTCAACAGATATTGTGAAATGGGAATAAACTGATAAACTGTTCAAAAGGAAAGAGAAACTGGAATAAAGGAAAGGGGAAAAGAAGGAAGGGAAAAGGAAAAAAGTATATATATATATATATATATATATATATATATAACAATTAGGATAGTTATACTACTAATTTCTCATAGTTTTTTTAAAAGAAAAGTTTGTGCTTATACTGTTTGAATAGTTTTCCATGCCTATATCTTCTAAGCTGAGCACCTATGTTGAATATAACAATATGTAATGTACTAATCATTGTTACTCTCCTACCTTGTTTTGAAATTTTGTATCTTTGTTTTAATGCTTTTTCTCTTTAAAATAAAAATGTTTTCCCTAAAAAAAAGAGAAAGAAATGAAATGAAAAGGACCCAAGTTAGAAAGAAAGAAGTGAAATTATCTCTATTATCTTAAGTGTAGAAAATTCTATATTATCTTATATTTATAAATCCTAAAGATTCCACAAAAATTTTTAGATCTAATAAAAAAATCCCATAAAGTAGCAGAGTAGAAATCCCATACACGGTAATCAGTTTTGTTTCTATACACTAACAAGTAATAACCCAAAAATGCAGCTAAGAAAACAACTCTATTTGCAAAAGTGGCAAACACAACAAAGTACTTAGGATTTAAATTAACCAAAGATGTGAAAGGCTTGTGCAAAAAACTACAGAATATTATAGAAAGAAATTGAAGGAGACATAAATAAATGGAAATACACCTCATGTTTATGAATTAGAAGACTTAATATTGTTAAAATGTCAATAAGACCCAAAATGATCCATAGATGCAAGACAGATTCTATTAAAATTCTAATAATGGTTCTTTAAAGAAATAGAAAAATCTACCCTAAAATTTATAGAAAATGCCAAGGTACCCCCTCACAGCCACAGCTATCTTGGATAATAAGTAATCTAGAAGACTTATATTTTTTATTGCAAAATATACTATACAAGTACAATATCAGATCAGGGCATTAAAAACAGATGTACACCCCAATGGAACAGAATGGAGAGTGAAAAACTAAGCTCTTTCATATGGCCAAGTAACTTTTGATATGAGAAAGACACTTTTCCATAGTTGCAGGAAAAAAACTGTTTCTATACAAAAGAACCAAAACCTTTACCAAAAACCAAATATAAAATTAACTCTAAATGGATGATAGACTTAAAAACTTTTACAGGAAAACATAGAGGAAATCTTCATAGCGTTTGTCTATACACAAAAATCAACTCAAAATGTACTAAACACTTAGACATAAGACCTAAAACTATAAAATCCCTAGAAGAAAATATAAGTTTCATGATGTTAGTCTGGGGAAAGATTTTCAGTTATGACATCAAAAGCACAGGTGGCAAAAGCAAGTGTAGACAACAGGGACTACATCAGACTCAAAAGTTTCTGCATAGCAAGGGGAATAATGAAGCAAAAAGGTAATGTCCATATGGGAGAAAATAATTTTAAAAAACACACGTGATAAAGGGCTGATTTGCACAATACTTAAGGAACTCCTATAACTCAGCAGCAAAGACAAAACAAAAACAACAAGGCCAATAAATAACATTACCTAACAAGCAGGCAAAGAATTTGAATAGATTTTTCTCCAAAGGAGTAATGAAATTGGCCAAAAATTGTAGGACAGATAAGCAGCATCACTAGTCCTCAGGAAGCCATAATGAGCTAGCAGCCCTACCTGATGGCAGAGAGGAGGGGAAGAGGGAGGACAAGCAAAGGTTGAGAAGGAGGTGGAGAAATTGGAATCCTAAGCACTGTTGGAGGGAATTTAAAATGGTGCAGCTGCTATGGAAAATTATCCAGAGGTTCCTTAAAAAATTTAAAGTAGAACTACCATATGATCCAGCAATCCCGCTTATTGCTAATCTACCCAAAAGAATGGAAATCAGTATCTTGAAGCAATATTTGCTCTCCTATGTTTATTGAAGTACTACTCATAGTAGCAAGTATAGAGGAACAATAGACTATTGAATGAAGAAAATATGGAATATACATATACCAAAATATTCAGCGATCTTGCCACATTCAATAACAGAGATGAAACTTGAGGACATTACGTTAACTAAAATAAACCAGTCACAAAACATCAAATACTGTATGAGTATTCACTTATAAAGTACTCAAATATCACAGACATAAGAAGTGGAATGGCTATGCTGTTTTGTTTTGTTTGATTTTATTGTGTGTGATGATATGGACAGCTGTTTTGAAGAAAATGAGAGACATTATGGTAGCCATTGTTGATTTTCTGTTGTCTTGTTTTGAAGTCCTGTGTTGCTTGCATTGTTCTGTTCTGATTTGCTTTGTTCTGTTTGGCTTTGTTTTATTCTCTTTAAAATATAAAAAAAAGAAGTGGAATGGTAGTTTTTCACTTTTACAAGATGAAAAATGTTCTACTAGGGATGGTGGTGGATGCCAGAAATCACATAACTCTGGGAGACCTGCAAGTTCAAGCTGAGCCTAGACAACTTACTGACTTAGCCAGATCTTGTCTCAAATTTTTAAAAAATAACAATAAAATAAAATAAAAAGTGCTGGGGTGTGGCTCAGTGGGAAGGCCCTGGATTCACTGGCCAGTACCAGAGTAAATACATCAATATACAAATAAATAAATAAATAAATAAATAAGTTCTGAATATGAATGGTATTGTAGGATGCACAACAGTCCCAATATGCTTAATAATTTACTATAGCTTTCATAATATCATTATAAATCAGGAAGTGTACTGGCTCCAACTTTGATTTCCTTTCTCACAATTGTTTGGCTATTCTGGATCTTTTATGCTTCCACAAAATTTTAAGATTTGTTTTTATAATGCTATGACAGATACCACTGGGATTTTGATATGAATTGCAATGAATTTGTACATTGCTTTAGATAGTATGGACATTTTAACAATGTTAATTCTTATGATCCTTAAGCCTAGGCTGTCTTTCCAATTCTTTGTATCTATCAGTTTATTCAATCAATAGTTTACAGTTTTAATTATACAGATTTTTCTCGTGATCTTTCAGTGTACAGATCTTCATATGTGACATCCACAAAAATTAATAACTTCATGGTATGATGACATGTTAATTTGCTTCACTGTAGTAGCCTCTCTCTATGTATTCTATAAAATCATGTTTAAGTACACACATTAAAATACATTTTTAAAAATTAAAATAATGGTTTTAGGCTTATGTGTTTTAGCATAATAAGTTTTTGAAAAATGATAACTGGGAACTTTAGTGCTGTCTTTTAATAACAGATAAAACAACTGGTTAGAATATCAATGAACAGAAATCAAAATTTGAGCATTATGAACTAACTAAATCAAACAGACTTCTATTGAAAACTCATAGTGTAATAAACATTCTTTGCAAGTACATATGAAACATTCTTCAAGAGAGCTATGTTAGGCCATAAAGCAAATATGCATGAATTTTAAATAATACAAAGTACATTCTATGAGTAAGGTATTTTTATTTTGCTTTTGATCAAAATAATAAGGGCAAAAAGTATGAAAATTTACAAATATATCAAAATTAAAGCATATGCCTGAACAAATGATAGATAAATAAAGAAATTGCAATAGATAATAGGATGTGCTCTAAGCTGCATTGAAAGATAAAATTTTAAATTTATATACTTTCCAATTTCAAAAGTCACTATAAAAATTATGGCAAATAACTCTAGATGGTGTGAAAGTGGCATGAATTTAGACAAGTAGATAAATGGAAAATATTTGAGAGTCCAGAAATAAGACATTATGTTTATATTCAATTGATTGTCAACAGGGATGTCAAAACAATTCAATGGATAGCACTGTCAACCGTGTCACTGGGCAGATAAATACTTGCATGCAACTGAATAAATTTGAACCTCTGTCTCACAGCAAATTTAAAATATTAAAGAATAAAATAAGTCTCAAATTAAATGGCAGACTTACTATTATAAAACTCTTAGAAGAAAAAAATCCATAAATCCTCATCACCATGGGTTAGAAAGCAATTTTATAAATATTACACCAAAACACAAGCAATAAAAGAAAGAAATAATAGGCAAACTTGGCCTCATAAAAAACAAAATTTTTATCTATTAGGGAACATCATCAAAATGAGAAAATGCAACCCTAGAATGGGTGAAAGTACTTGTAAATCAAGTAGCTGGTAAGGAATTAAAGATGTAATACATAAAGAACACCCACAATTTAATAAAACACTAATAACCCAGTTTTTAAAAGAAAGCAAAGGATTTGAATATATCTTTGTACAGACAAGACACATGAATAACCAAAAGGCACAGAAAAAGATGTTTAGTACCATTAGTCCTTAGAAAACTCCAAATCAAAACTACAATGTGATAACACTTCATAACAATGAAGATGATTAAAACCAAAAAGACTGGTAATAACAGTTAGAACCCTCATTTATCAGTGGTAGGAATCTAAAATAGGTCAGTTACTGTGAAAAACAGTTGGCAATTCTTCAAAAAGTGAAGCACAGACTTATCATTAGACCAAATAATTCCACCCATAAGAGTCTGTCCAAAAGAAATAAAAGTATATGTCCATGCAAAGCTTGTTCATGAATGTCCATGAAAGCGTGATTTGTAATAATCAAGAAGCAGGAAGTCTACCCCTCAGTGGATGACTAGACAGACTAAATGTGTTATGGTCATATAATGGAGTGTTACTCAGCTATCCAAAGAAACAAAGTACGGACAGTCTGCTGCAACGTGAATTGAACCTTACAAACATTTGTACTAAATGAAAGAAACCAGACACAATAGTCCTGTATTACATGATTCTATTCATGAGAAATATCTAGAATAACTAAATCCATGGGAGCAGAAAGCAAATTAGTGGATATCAAGAGCTGGCTGAGTGGGTGGGGGAAACAGTAGTGACTACTTAATAGACATGGGGGCTATGGGGGAATGACAAAATATTCTCAGATTAGACGGCATTCATGACTACAACTTTGGTGAATACTAGAAAGTATTTGATCATACACATTAAAAGCACACATTCTGTAACATATAGATTGTATCTCAACTTCAAAGTGCCCCTAGTTCTTTTACAAACAAATATCACTAATAAATTTTTGGAAATTTGAATTGCTTTGTGCAGAGGAAGCTACCATGCACTGGATCCTTAGACTGTCCCTGGGATTTTACATCCACTATCTCCTCCAGGACTGTTCAGTTAGTAAACTGGCATTTCAAGAGACAAAATAAACTGTCCAACTTCACATGATCATATGTAAGGACGTAAACTTACTTAGACCTTTCCACAGGAAAGTTTCTATTGCATGCTGACTGAAAATTTGTGTGGCTGCTAAGAAGCACAGATGCTTCCATAAGGATGGCGACACAGGTCTCTTTACTTGACAGCTGTGAAGACTGAAGTGGAGTAATAGCAAGTGAGAAGCAAGCCAGGAGAGAAAAGTCCGGTTCTTTAACATGAGTATCCACATAATGTCATGCTCAGGTTGATGGTATGTTAGGAAAGGAGACAGTTGGGGTGGAGGACAAAAGAATATTTTCCATACAGACTTTAAAATTAGTTACTATTTGTGTACTTTGTTTCAACTTCACTTGAATGAGTCATTCTTATTATTAAACCTTTTATCTGGCACTTTGGAATCCCAAATGTTTTACATGTGTTTCTTATTACCACAGTATTCTACTCTTGCCATGTGCAGTTTGCTTGCGTGTTTCAGGGAACGAACAGAATTAATCATGGAATGGTCAAAGGGAAGCAAAGCCTGACATGAGTATGTGGACACTGCAGTCACAGGGAGGATGAGACTGTCACAGTCAAGCAATATGTATTTTGCGACATTCTTTCATTGGATTCATCCACTGGATGTCTCTGGACGGAGAGACTAGGCAGCCAGGGAAAGGAGTGGGGAAGACTCTTCATTCCCTTTTGTATCTATTGGGTTATGAGCCATAGGATTATGCTACTTAATGATTATTGCACAAAACTAATTTTTGAAAGACAAAAAATTCATTGAATGCTATGTTCTAGAAAGAGCATTAAAATTCCCCTGAAAGTAACTGTTTTTGTTCAGAGTGAGGCTGTGAGTGTTTCTGAGATCAGTTGCCCTAGTTGTGGACTGTGAAGGGCAAAAGAGTCAAAGGAGGAAAGGCTTCCCTGACCACACCAGAGAGCCTTCCAGGCCCCATAAAATCACAGAGAAAAAGTAGGGTGTGAAAGTTGCAATTGTCTGTCCTGGGCTGTTTACTTTTTTAAGGAGAAATATACAAAATCCCTAAGTGCTCAGGGTGTGAGGGGAGGTGGGAAGAGGGTGTATAAAATCTAATTCCTAAACATTTCTCCTGCAAAGACACTGGCTGAGAACACTTTTCCTAAAGCCAATAAAATTATCTTTTTAAAAAAAGGTATCATCATGACCTAGTTGTTGAAGCTGTTGAAAGACAAAGTCAGATCCCAGAAGCAGTAACTCCAGAAAGAGGTGTTGGCAGCTTCAAAAGGCTGGAAGCAAAATGTCTTTGGTTTAAATCCAGTGCAGAAAGGTAGTCACTGGACAACATCAGGACAATCGTGTGCGCTCTATGCTTTGGTTTTGGAGTTCGCCTACTTAGGTGAGGCTTGGAGAGGGAGCCAGCCCAGCCACCACAGGGTTCTGAGGCATGGTTTGAAAATCACTATCAGATTAAAATATTTCTTTCTGCACAAAAGCTATATATCTATTTTCATGGTTGAACCAGTGTGCTTTTAAACCAGTTAGGTTAAATAGCAATGGAGACTCCAGAGGTTCTGAACTCCTTGCAGCCAGACTCAGGGTCCAGGTGGTGCCACCCCCGGGGTACACTCCGCCTAGCTGCCTGGGTCCTGGAGGTCTCAGGCCCCACCCAGTAAGGCAGAGGCTCCAGCAGCACACTCCAGGAATGCAACCTCACTAGCTGCGCAGAGAATCCAGCTCTACCTGGTCCTGCAACTCAGCGCAACCCACCAGGGGAATGCTCATCCAGCCTCACAGGACACAGAGGTACTGAGCCCAGCCCAGCTCAGGACCCCAGAGCTGCTCATCAGGGACTGGCCAGCATAGATGCAGGGCCTTGGAGAGCTTGAGCTCTGCCCATCAGGGCACAGAGCGCGAGCTCCATAGTTCAGGAGTGCGGCTAGTGCAGCGGGTCCTAGAGGTTGTGGGCCCACCCAGCCAGGAGCAAGGCCCCAGCACTGTAGGCCTGGGGCTTGCCCGGGCTTGCCTGGCACTCCAGAGGCTCTGAACTCCTTGCAGCCAGACTCAGGGTCTGGGTGGTGCCACACTCCAAGGTACATTCCACCTAGCCACCTGGGTCCTGGAGGTCTCAGCCCCCCATCCAGTAAGGTGGAGGCTTCAGCAGCACACTCCAGGAGTGTGCCCTCACTAACTGTGCAGAGGATCCATCTCTACCCAGTCCCACAACTCAGTGCAACCCACCAGGGGAATGCCCAATCAGCAGAAAATGACAAAACGAAAGACCAAGAGGCAGTCTCAATCCCCCAGCCCACTGAGAACAAACCCAAGAGACACTGAAATAGAAGTGAGTGGGAGTCACACAACTGAACTTTCTGAAATAGTAGCAAATGCAGTAAAGAAACAACTCCATGAAGCTATAGAGAAACTCAAATCAGAAATAATCTC
>RJWM01050639.1:0-10697 GCA_004363535.1 Dasyprocta punctata
GAAGAAAAGCAGCAAATTCACAGCAGACAGACCTTTTAGAGAACTCTGCTGTCGCCCTTTGACCTGCTACAGACCTGGGTGTCCTCCTCCACTCAGCCTAGGGCCCCGGGCAGCCCTGACTTCTGCGGACTCCCCTTGCCTCCCTGGATTCCAGACAAAGCACTGCTCCTCTCCTCGGCTGGGGGGCTCTGGGACCCCATCGCAGGGCCACTCCCAAGGGGCTCCGTCCACCCCACTCACAGTCACCCTCGGGAGGTGGCCCCCAGGGGCCTGCTCTGCCACTGGTAATTGCTTTTGACAATTAGCTTGCCTGCTATTGCTTGGCAGTGCCTACCTACCCCAGGACACCGCCCAGGAAGGGAAGTCTGTAAACCGCAAGCGGAGCAGGCTTTGTTCTTCTATTTTCAAAAGCGAAGGCTCTGCTCTCTCCACACGTGGACCTCAAGAGCTACAGCGGCATTTTGACTTTGTCTTATAGGAATTGTCATATTTTAGAAACATAGGCATTAAAGGAAATTCCACGTTTCTTCCATCTTTAAATCTAATATTTTATCTAATAAAAGTGCTTTTATTTTTCGTCCCAGAAATTGTATGTGAAATTATAACTGATTCCATCTACTGTTTCTCTACAAATTAATTTAATTACGGGAAATTGGCCACTTCCTTTCCCTCCTTTCCCAGGATTTCCCCAGCTTTGAAAGATCCAGCAGCCTGATTCTTCTGTGTTCTCCTGTTAATCTCAACCCGTAGCCAAAGCCTTCATTTAAGCACTAGAGAAACCGGAAGGAAAACTAAAACGAAGGGTCAGCTCAGCATCCGGTGTGGACAGCAGCCCGCTGAGGGCCCGTTAGCACAGTGACCGGGCAGTGTCACCAGGTGGTGGCACCTGCCGCTTACCCACAGTGCCTAACACTGCGCAGCACCACCCGGCCCGGGCAGCGGACCCAGCTGAGAACTATTCTACTTTCTGCTAACTTTGTAAGCCCCATTTAGGACTAGCCAAATGCAGTTTCATAATCCAAAGACATTTTATTCAAGCTTTCAAGAATCTTGTTAAAAGGATTCATAATATTTCCTGGGTATAAAAATGAAACAATTCTTTCAAAATCACATTTTGATGAGTTGAGTGTAAATGAATTAGAAACACACGGATTAAATTTCCCTTGAAATACACATGGGTTTCAAAATTAAGGAGAATTAACTTCTCCAAATATGTTTCCAATTTTGTCTAACCTCAGAAGTTTGATGCATGGTTTGAGACGCTTGGCCTAACGCCAGCCTTGCCCATCCTCGCCGTGTCTTTACCTAGAAAGGCGCTTCCGTCCCCTCCCCCGGCCTCCTGGTGGCTCAGCAAAATCACTGATCCGACCCCGAGGACCCGGCCCACTGCACAAGTGCTACTGGATGAAGAGTGCCAGGCTGGAAAAGGTCTCCAAGCCCTGCTGAGGGCGCTCTGATTTCAGCCAGCGTTGGGGGTACAGAAACTCACACATCCGAAGACTTGATGCAAGCTCTGGAAGTTTTCAGGGAGTTTTAATCTCAGTCAACAAGTGCAGGGAGCTGGCCATGGGGGACAGTGCTCAGGCAAAGGCCAGGCTGAGACTGAGCGGCCCAGATGGTCAGTGCTGACACGCTGGCCCATGGCTGAGCAGCGCGTGCTGCAGGAGCCCGGGAGGACGCATAGCAGATGTCCCTGGCCAACCGGCACTCGGTGACAGCAGTCTGAGGAAACCGCGTGACGCTGAGGCCCACGGCTCTCCTGTATCACTGAAGGGCCATCAGTCCCGCCCACCCACACCCTTCTGGACAGGCGTGGCCTGTGGAGAGGAAGCGGCCGCGCTCGGCGCTGACTGGCTTTCGTAGCAGATCCACCCGCGAGGTGCCGACTCTTTCCTGGAGAAGGGGCCCCTGACCCTGGAGCACCCCCTGCTCGCGGCCCTTCGGACCCCCCAGTGGGGCTGCAGGAGGCACCGCAGCTGAGCTCCGGAGGGGACAAGAAAGCCCCTGGGACCAGGCTGGGAGAGCGAGGCAGGAGAGGCGCGGGGCCGCCCGGGCGTCTCCCCCCCGCCTCGGGGTCTCGTCCTGCCTGTGAATACAGCGAGCAGCTGGCGTTGGGCCGGCAGCACGTGTGCCACTCTGCTACCTTTGAAACCGAGGTTCCTAACTGCAGAGGAGCCGCGGAGAGCAGCACTGCCCCGGGCCTGGCCTCCACCTGTGGGCTCCCGGAGATCACGCATCCGGAAAAATAGACAAGCCGCTGCTGGGGACAGACATGCGCACAAGGAAAATCAGCGACAATTTGCAGGGGGAGCACTTGCTGCCTGCTCCCACTGCTGGCTGCTCCTTTGCTATCTTTAGGGCAGTATGGAAAGACGACCCTGAGCCGACAGCATCTTCTTCATCTTCTAGCGCCTTTGAGGTGCACCCTCCGCCGAGGCCTATTGAACCAGGAACTACTGGGAGGGAGCCCAGGAACCGGTGTGTCAACAGGCAGCCCTGGACCCGTGCTGTGTTGGGCTTCAAAACTGCACTGTAATTGGAACAGTCAGGTGACAAAGTCGCTCAAGAGCTCTGCTTAGTAATTCGTGATATACGTATTTAAATTAGCTGCTGTAGTTTGTCCACAGTATATCACAATGGTTCCTATAAATCACTCCCTTTGTTTACAAGGATCTGAGTTACATTCAGGTAATACAAACCAGACAGGGCTCAACCCAGATGGACCAGATCAATCCCTGGGAAGCTGGGCAGGGGTCATCCCGGGGTTGCCCAGCCACCACACCATGGGGTGTCACACCCCCACAGGCCCTAGATAGCAGCGCCCCATGTCAGAACTGACGCACATGATGCCCCTCTGCTTTCACATGGGAAACCCACAGCCCAAAGAGGTCTTCCCCAGTGCGTGAATGGGATCTGACTACAGCACTCCAACAGTTAGCTGGCTGGGGATCCCATATTAACAGTCAACAACTATCCTAGCGAAAACTCTTGAAAATGCAGGCACTACCTGCTTATGGAAGATTATCTCCTAATCTTGTTGCAAGATAATCAACGATTTATGCCATTAAGATTTCTCTGGAAAACTACCAAGAAGTCCTCACTCTGTGCAACTGTACAGCTAACTGGAGCTTTCAGAATGCCTTGTGGAAGTGCTCCGTGTGGTCCTCTGCTGGTGAGCATGTGTCATACGCATTCATCCAGGTCCGCACAAGCACAACACCAAGAGGGAACGCTAACATAAACCATGCACTTGGGGTGTTATGAGGCAGCAATGTAGATCCATCGACTGCATCATCTGTCCCGTGAGGGGTGCTAACAATGCAGGAAGTGTGTAGGTGGTAGTACCAGGTGTGTGGACAATCTCTATCTTGCTCTTCCTTTTGCTGTGAATTTAAACTTTTCTTTAAAAAACACTCTTTTTCCAAATGCAGTTGAAATACATATCCGCCGGAGATCTTGTTAAAACGCAAATTCTGATTTAGAAAGTAGAAGACAGGTGCTAAATTCTGCATTTACTGCAAGCTCCCAGAGAAGCTAATGATGCTGGTACACAGATCACACATTAAGAGTGAGTAGAGCTGCTTAGATGGTGCAGGCACTAACTTCACCCTAATCACTGAAGAGAACACCGTATGGCAAAATTTGCACCTGAGCAGTTCAGAAACCTACAGGTTCAAATTGTACATATGTGGAGATTGCTGAGGAAAACTGGAAAACATTAAACTTTATTAAAGATTAAGAGAAGAAAAAGGTAATTCTTCAATAATCCAATGTTGCAAAGGGTAAATGATTGAGATAACCAAGGGCTGAAAGCAAAAAGCCAGTACTTTCTTGGAGCCTGTGTTTGTCAACTTTTTATTGCGGGGATCAAATACCCAACATCTATGAGTTAAAGGAGGAAGAGTTTGCTTTGCTTACGGTGCTTACAGTATACGGTCAGCTGGCTCCATGGCAGGAGCATCATGAGGGGCACAGCAGAGCCGAGATGCTCGGTTCCTGGGGACTGGGAAACAGAGCAGGGAACAGCCCCAGAGAGGAAGTGGCCAGGGATTAGCTGCAGTGCTCAAGCTCACTTCTCCATGACCCACACGGACACTCCCAAAATGTGCTTTACTAGTCCCCGAGGTGGCTCCCAAAGCCAATCAAGAGGCCAGCCCACATTGTCACTTGGTGCCCAAATCCATCTCCTTAAACCACACTTACTCACCAAGGCAACACAAGGTCACGCTTCTGCCTAACAGGGTCGGGCTCTCACTCGTGCAGAACTGCTCTCATTCATTCCCCAAAGTCTCAGTGGTTCCAGTATTACTCAAAGTTCAGTCCAAAGTCTCCTCCAAACTTCACGGCAAACTTTTAGCTGCATACCCCTGAAAACTCAAAAGACGAAGTAACATATCCCCAGTGTACAATGGAATAGAGGGTAGAAACGAATAGGACCAAAGCAAGACAAAACACAACAGGGCAAATAGTAAACCCTGTAACTCCATGTCTGGCATCCAGGAACAGGATGATAAAGTGAGAGGTCCAGGAGCTGGATGGCTCCTCACCTATGGCCTTGCTTGTCAGCCTGTGGGTTGGACTGGTTTATAGTTTTGCACTCTTCAGGCTGCAATGTGGGAGTCTTGTTGGTTCCTAAGATACCCTCAAAGGATCTTTGTTTGCATCCCCATTCAAAGTACTTGCTTTCTTTAGCGATGCTAATCTCTCCAGCAGCCATACTCCTTTTGGTTCCAACTTTATACGTGGTTCTTTTTGGGCCAATATTTAAGTTCCTCAAATCTTTTTCCTCTGCTTTTTTCTCCCAATTCTCACTATAAATCCGGCTAAAAGCAGCCAGTAGTATCCACAGAAAACCTCGCATACACAATTTAAAGAAATACAGGTTTAAATCACTTCATATTTTCAGCCTGTGATCAGTTGGCTTCAAGACAAAAATATCATGAGGGAAGGAAAGAGAGGAACAAAGCTGCTCAGTTCATGGCAGACCAGAAGCAGAGCAAAGGAGCACTGCCAAAGGGAATGAGCAAAGAAACATGTATAGTACTCAAGGACACACCTCCATTTTCATCCCATGTACACCTAGGAATGTGCTCTAATATTCTGCTGGGCTGGGCATTTCTTAATCCAATAAAATTGACATATCAGGTTTAACAATTACAGCTTGGGAGCCACCTAGGGGATTAGTAAAGCACACTCCTGGGTGAACCTGTGTGGGTCTTGGAGGCATGAACTTGAGTATTATGTCTATTCCCCAACCCCTTCCTCTCTGTCCTGCTTCTCTGCTCCACTTCCTGAGCACTATGAAAGGAGTACCTTTGCTCCAACACATTTTCTGCCCATGATGTCCCTGTCTTGGAGCCAGTAATTGTGAACTGAATCCTCTGAAACTGTAAGTAAAAATATATCCTTCTATCTTTAATTTATATGTGTCAACTGCTTTGTTCTCAGAGCTGAAAAGTTGAGTAATATAGAAAATTGATAACAGAGAAGTGGGGCCTTTGCTGTGACCATACCTGACCATGTGATTCAGGAATCTTCCAAATTGTTTTGTGGGAGGAATTTGGAAAGATTTAGATATTCAGGTTAGGGAAATCCTAGAATACTGTAAGCAAAGCCTGACATATTATTCTGGCAAGAGCTCAGAATATCAGAATGCTGAAAGGAATGGGGATAGACAAGGCCAGGCATTGAAGGCTTCACTTAGGAACAAAGATTTCATGGGCAGCTGGATTATAGGCCATGTGGGTTATACTCTGGCAGAAAAATTTTCTACATTTTTTGCCCATCTCCTGAAACTTTTCAGGAGACTGGAATTAAGGATGGTAAATCAATTAATTTGGTGACAGGAATTTCAAAGCAGCACAACATTCAGGTTGTGACATGGATACTGTGTGGTGCTATTAGTCAAATTTATTCATGAGAACCATGAGGCAAAAGGCAAAGAAAAAATTTGAAAATTTAAATTTCAGTTTGGAAGGAAGTGCATGTAAAGTTGGAACCAAAAGAGGTATGGGTGCAAACAATTCCATTTGCAAACCAAAACATTTGACAAACTTTTACTTCTATTTACAAGCTCTGCACTGGGTGTCAATGTGATCATGGCCCTCTTCCCCACACATACACAAACACAGCTATCTACCCCAAAATTGTGAAACAAATTGAGGTTGTAAATCAAGGTACCACTGTATTTTGTACAGAAATAAGAAGAAAGATTCCTTGAGAACATTTCAGAAATCAGCCAGACCCCAGTTAGCACAGGCTCAGGAGGGCTCTGGGACTCTTGCTGAAGAAGGGCCTACTGGGGAATTCGTTTCCCAGGATTCATTTCACTGGAGCAGCTATCCAGGCACTCAGAGGCTGTTGTAGGCATGACCAAAGGGGAGTCGAGCTACAGCTTCCGTTGACAGCAGTCCTTGGCATAATCCACAACAACCATGCAAAATGCATGAGTCGTGAAGTCAATAAAGCTTCCAACAAGATTTCAAAGGAAGGCCTGCCTGGGCACTCAGGAAAGAAGCTTCTGAAAAGGCAGCAGGTGAAGTCATGGGCATAAATCCAAAAATGCAGTGGCAACTACAGGAAGTCTGAAGTGCGAGGAATGATAAATGTCTGTCAAGGAACCCTACAGGCCATGAACAAGCCAACCGAAGAGAGAGGCCATGTGAGGGGTAACAGGCCGGGCCATAGAGATGGGGCCACACAAGTCCTCTGACATTCATAGTTTCACCCCCATGTGCTCCAGATGCCAGACGTGGAGCTATAGGACTTAATGTTTACCCTACTGGGTTTTAGTCTTGCTTGGTCCTATTCTTTTCTATCTCCAATTCCCTTTCAAAATGCGAATGTCTTCTCTGTGTCATTGTGCCTTGGGATTAAGCAACTTGTTTTTTATTTTCACAGATGTTCACAGCCAAGAGTTTTCCTTGAGTCTCAGAAAAGATTTAGACTTGGACTTTTGAAAACTGCTGGCATGCTTGAGACTTTGGGGAAGGGATTATTTTTGTACGACTGTGCACAGGAGAGTTGTATTATGTTACGCAGAGTTACGAACTTGGTATTGTCTTTCAGTTATGGTTGAAGGGGCTGTGTTTGGGTGTCAAGTTGAGAAGGGGTGGACTGTGACTGCTAATCAACTGGTATTTCAGCTTCATTGGATTAAGAAGTGTCTAGCAGATTAGTAAAGTACGCTTCTGGCTGTCTGGGTGAGTCCTGGAGCTGTGACCTCAAGCACTGTCTGTGGTCTCTCTCTCACTCACTCCCTCAGGCACCGATCCCTGGCTCTGTTTCCAGGCCACCATAAACTGAGCAGCCTTGCTCCTTCTCATGTTTCTCCCATGACGTTTCTGCTTTGGAGCCAGCAGATCATAAACTAAAAATGTAAGTAAAACTAAACTTTTCCTCTTCTAAATTATGGGCATCAGGTATTGTGTCTCCACATCCAGAATGCTGGCTAACACAATCGGCATTTGAGGGCCACCTTGGATTTGCACCATCCATTGTTTATGACAAAACACAATATGCATGTGCTTTCCTCAAATTCTTTTTCATATCTGACTTACACAAGTTTCTTGTATCTTATCTGTCACAGTGCAATTGATTAAATTTTTGTTTTAAACTTCTACTTCTCTCTCTCTCTCTCTTTTTTTTTCCTTTGCTTCCCTGAAAGTTTTCCTAGCTGTACTCCTTTCCCTAACCTCTCAGTTTACCTTCATTTCTCCCACGTCCTGATGAATTTGGTGCTTCAGGACTTGGCCTCCAAAGTTACATTGGCCTCCAGTCTGGTCTCATCTTTCTTTGCAATGGCATCAGGGTCTTGGAAAAATTTACTGAACTTCTTTAAACCTCTCTTTTCTCATCTGCAAAAGAAAAACGGCAGTTCCTACCTCCAACGTTCTTGCGTGGCAAACACACATGTAAGGCAGTGTGTTCAAGCTGGATACCTGGTCAGCACTCAACACATTTAATGTTGCTGTCATCACCAACATTTCTTTGTGCAGAGAAGCAACAACTGACCTTTGCCACAGACGAACTGATCACAGTGATGCCTACCACACACTGCCTGCCTTGACATGGATGAAATCCATTGCCCACAGCAAAGAATTCCTCCTTTTTCCTTTTTAAAAAATTTTTCCAAGGCTGCTAACAGTTCACCACATTATTCAGGAATTGTCAGCTAGATCTCACTTGGTCACCAAGCCACGGATGCCCTGGAACTTGGAGAGATGAGTACACATGTATGAAAGGCAGGGCTACGTCTATTAGATGCATCATGGTGTGAATGTTAACATTTATAGCTCTTCACTCATGATTACCTTATTTTTCTTATCTGCAGCTATTTTCCAAGGTTATTTATAACAAATGGTGTGACGCCAGCCAGGAGGATGGGCCTGTGCACAGTGGTTAGGCGCTGACATCAGGACTGGCAACTTTCGATATATGCAAATTGCTGACCCTTACCTGCCTGCACAGCTGACAGTTTCATTGAAAATAAACAATATTTCCAATTAACACAGTAATATTTTTGCCACAGGTTGTGGTATGCTGGGTGTGGAATAAAATATAAGATCCACTGACTACATTTGAAAATATAAGGTTGGCTCGATGCTTGGAGACCTCATCATCAGGATCGAGAAAAACAAATCAATGCCAAACCAGGGATGTGCTCATTCCTTTAAAATAGTGATCCCCATTGGCTTCCACTTCTTTAAAACATGATCATTTTACCACAACTCAATTGAGATAAAATTTTCTTTTGTATCATTCATAAATAAATGGTGTGCCAAACTGTGGGAATCAAAATTAATCCAAATCACTTTGAAAATGTGTTTACCAATGTTAATTGAAGCAAAACATATGCACATCCCACAACTCAATAGCTTGATGTTTAGGAATTTATCCAAGAAAAATGAGCGTACTTCAGCAGAAGATATGCAAAAGAGGATTTAATTCAGCATTACTTGAAATGGTCCCAAACTAGGAAATTCTTACAAGTTGATCAAAGATTAAATGAAGCACTGTGTTATATGCATTAGGCACCTCCTCACTACTGTGACCAAAATACCTTACATACACAGCATGAAGGAAAAAGGGTTCATTTAGGGTCACGGATTCAGAGGCTCAGTCCATGCTCAGCTGGCCCCAAGGCAGGAACATTACTGCAGAAGGGTGCAGCAGAGGAAAGCCGCTCACCTCACAGCAGCCAGGAAACTGGGAAGCAAGAGGCGAGCCAGAGGGAAGGAAGGGGCTGGGACAGGCCGTGCCTCAAAGGCCCCAGGAGACCCACTTCCTGCTGCTGGACCCCGCCTCCTAGTGACCCACTCAGGTGTGAACTTGACCCACCGATGTGAATTCATCGTCCAGTCACGTCTACATACACAAGGCTTTTGGGGACATTTTAGATCAAACAATGACAGTATAGTAGTATAACTAGGTACATTAATATAAATGGACTAATATCACATACCAAAAAAGTGGCTGAGACCCATACATTGTTTTTATATATAGCACCAAAAAAGACACTATTTTACTTACAGATCCATAATTTCCATACAAACCATCACTGTACATAGGAATATGTTAGCCTTTCATTACAAGTTTTATCTCAATGTTTTCCATACAGTTCAGCCAATCCATTCTAATGTTGGTTGTAAAAACCTCTACAAAGAACAATCTTTATCATGATCATCATTCAATATGTATTTATGAAGTACCCAGGATGTATCAGGCACTATTCCCTGTCAATACAAGAAAAAGAAAAACTTTTACCTCAAGCTTGCAGGACACAGCATATGGGAAGATGGGGAGGCCCTCTTTCTGCACAGGTCACCATCATGGACGGGATTTGTAAATCAGCAGGGAAACTCACGGGTCACCAGTGCTGCTAGCTGGCCCTGGTAGAGCAATTCCAACAGTCAGATTGGAGCCAGCTGCTGCAACCAGACGATCTCGTGCCTCCTCCCCTGGATACGAGAACCTCACGAAGATTTGTGGGTCGCGTGGCTGTCAAAGCTAGCAGCACACACTGCTCAGGAGTGGAGAGCATTTGAGTACCAGAAGCTCTTGGCTGCAAAGTCAATCTGCGGAATCCTCCTTGGGCAGCAGCGTGGGGCACAGGGGCTTACTGGGGCGGCTCCCCAGTTCCCCCTGGGTCCTCACTCCTGGTCTAGAGGAGCGTGAGTGCCAGCACCGTTTCTCATAGCTGCGTGGGGTGGTGGCCCAACCACCTTCACAGTGCAAAACATCACGCGACTCCTCAGATGGTACCTCCCCAAATGCTACCACGTAGGCATCGTATTAGCTGTGAGAATTGTGAAAAACATTTTCAAAGAATTTGACGAAATTTTTTATAAAATTAGATTTAAAACGTCAGCCCTATTTAAACAATTTCAAAGATTGCACAGAGCAAATCTGTGATAATAGTGCTGACATGATTGGTAAAGAAAAAGATGTAAGGCCGTAAATCTGGCTGAGAACCAGAAGCCTGCTTTGTGCCGTGCGTGGCACCTGGTTTGAATTTGTTACTGTGAGACATGGCCGCAACTGGGCCCACAGCAGTGACAGTCTTCAGAACAACCCACAATTGTATGTGACAGTTTTTGGACTTGCCCCAGAAGGGAACATCTTGATGAAACACTATCAACTTTGACTTGGTGACTTCTCTTGGTCCTACGGGGCAAAATGACTGCATGCTGATAAAA
>RJWM01050640.1:0-10700 GCA_004363535.1 Dasyprocta punctata
TGCTCCTGGGTGGGGATGCGGCTGAGGTGGGGTGTCCTTGTCAGTGTACACCCCACAGACACACGCTCCAGCACATGCTCCTGGGCGGGGATGCGGCTGAGGTGGCGTGTCCTTGTCAGTGTACACCCCACATGTACACACTCCAGCACGTGCTCCTGGGTGCGGATGCGGCTGTGGTGGCGTGTCCTTGTCAGTGTACCAACCCCACAGGCATACGGCGGCCCAGGGTGCTGGTGGAGGATTTGACCACTTAGCTAAGGTGCTTTCTCTCCTACAACGTTATGGCTTTTCTCTTTATAAATTTTATGTCATTTGTGAGAATATATTTCAAGAAAATATCCTGTTTCTAAATTTTTTTCAGACTTGTTTAGCAGTCCTTCTGAATTAGTTGATGCAGTATTTTACCATAAGAAGAGCTTTAATTTCTCTACCTATACGCTTATTTAAGTGTGAAGAATATTTAGTTAAGTACTTGCAGATTCTCATGTTATTCAAGGGTTTACATCTGTTACTGTCATTTTAATTTTGATTCTCAGATTTTCCCCCATTTGGCCAGTGGGGGGCCCTTCCCCTGGCTTCTTTGTCTCTGACATGTTTCTATGATACCCCACTTCAAATCGCCACTTCTGCATAGCAACTGGTTCCTCTCTGTTCCATCCCTGGAAATAGTCTTTCCTCCAGTGAGGCCCAGGAACACTTTGTTGAGAAAATGAAATGATTTTGTTATCTGTCCTTTTTTTCCCCTTCACCTTTCAGCAATCTGTGTGGTGAGCCCTTAAAGTAATCGTCATTTACCATATCTCTCATTAGAACATTCTGGAGTAGGTTGGATATTCCTTATCCAAACTGCTTGGGATCAGAAATGTTCAGACTTCAAATTTTCTTTTTTAGATTTTGGAAAATTTGCATATACATAATGAGATCTCTTGGGCATGTGACCCAAGTCTACACATGAAATTGATTTATGCTTCCTATACACTTCACTTTTATGTGTATTTTTAGTGTGCCTGTGCTTCTTTTTATTTTTCTGTTCCACACGGGGGATCAGGTGTGCCTGTGTTTGGAAGGCGGCACGCCACGTGAGGGCAGATGTGGACTTTTTCACTTGTGGCATCATTTGAGCTCTGTGTTAGCTGTCACTGTGACAAAATACCTGTGTCTTGGCTACTTTTACTTTTATCTCCTTGCTGGGACAAAATATGTTACACCCAAAATGAAGAAAGGAAAGGTTTATTTATCTTACAGTTTTTGAAGGTTTCAGTCCATGATCAGGGGGGCATGGCACAGGGGCAACACTAGGCAGCAGCCAGAGCAAAAAGGGAACAAGAACAAGCCTCTTTTTCTCCCTTATATTGTACACAGGACACACCCCTAACCCCCACCCAGCGTGTGGGTGTAGAATTCACAAGTCTCCTTGCCTTCATTTGCACAGGATGAGGATATTTACAAAGTAAGAACCCTGGCTCCTTGCTGAGTCTCTCAGTTAAACTTCTAAACTTCTCAAGTTGACACAATGTATCAACCATAACAATCCATCCCTTGTCAACTTGGCAACCAGACATTTCTTTAAATCAGCCTCCAGATACAAAGGCATGCTTATTCTTAACATTTTGCCACTTGAACATTATAACACTTCTTAACCATCCTTAAGAACCAGCATTAAATCTGTCTACATTATATTACAATAGAAACATTGTATTTTGTCCTTGGACCCCCCAAAGACTCATGTACATGCCTTTATGCAAAAGGTATTTAGTCCATCTGCAAGAGTTGCCAAAGTCCTAACAAGTTTCAGCATTGCTGAAAAGTTCAGGTCCCAAGTCTCCTCCAAGATGGAAGGCAAACCTTAGCTGCAAGGCCTTGGACAGATGAAAACAAAGTTAAACAGTTTCAACATGTAATGGCACAAGATAAATATTTTCATTCCAGAAGTTACAAACAGGAGGCTACAAAGGATTGGGACAAAAGTAAGTCCAAAATCCAGCAGGGCAAATGTTAAGTCCTATAATTGTATGTCCAGCATCTGAAGCAATCCGTGGCAAATTGTGAGCTCCAAAGGGCTTCTGTGGTTCCACCCCCATGGCACTTCTGGTTGTTACAGATCCCATGGCTTCTCTCTCAGTCTGGCTCTGCTCTCTCCTTGCAGCTTTCCTTAGATGATCCATGCTCCTGGCTTTTTCAAATTTCTGGGTTCTCCACTGCACCTTTGCTTTCACACTCACAGCTTCACACACTGTCCTCTCAGGGGCACCCTGCCTGGGCTGCCAGGCCTTCTGAAATTGGGGTGGAAGCCTATTTAACCTCAGAACCCTTGCATTCTCCATGCATCTAAAATCAGCACTATGTGGATGCTGCCAAGGGCTACTGCCAGATGGAGCAGTAGCCAGGCTTTCCTTTCCTTGGCTGTAGCAGTCAAGTGCCTGGATCGCTGAGTACTCTGAACCTGATTGTGAGGAACAAATTTTCTATGTCTGCCGTTCTGGAACATTGTGCTGTGTGGCTTTCTCCAAGCAAAGTCTTTCACTTTTGCAGTTTTGAGGCTGCAAAGGGTGGAGACCTGCTACCTCTTCCTGTGATGCTCGGAGGCCATCTTTTTTATTTTTATGTTCCTTCTCAGCAATCAAGGTTCAGTTCTGTCTTTAAAGTCCACAGCTTTACTGGAGCTTCCTTTCTGGCCAAACTCACAGTGTTTTAAATCATCCTGCTGTGCTCTTTGCTCTTGATTCACAACATAAATCTGGCTGAGATCCCCCCAACAATAGCCATGCCATAGCCTCAACATTAGGCTGCCTTGAAATTTCTTCTGCCAGATTAATTAGTCCATCACCCTTAATCCTAGTCTCAGGCAAAGTCACTGGATGGGAGCAAAATGCAGACAAACTTTCTGCCAAACCATAACACACATCAACTGGAGTCCAACAACCAATACGGTCCTTCCCAGCAGAAACCTCCTGAGCCTGGTCTTTCCTGGAAGACTTTCTATCAGCCTTCTGGTCTCCTGAGCTCTGACCAGAATCTCCCATGCAGAACAGCCTAAGTTGTTCCAACTCTATGCATTCAGGCGACATCTCTGAACCTTTCCAAACTCTTCCCACAAGCCGTTCCCAAAGACTCTTGAACCACATGGTCAGGTATAATCACAGCAATGACCCCACTCCTTTGGTACCAAATTCTTTCTTGGTTACTTTTCCCTTGTTGCTGAGACAAAACACCTCACACCCAAAATTAGGGAAGGAAAGGTTTGTTTATATTAAAGTTTTTGGAAGTTTCACGCCATGATCAGCTGATTGCAAGACAGGGTGGCATGGCACTGGGGCCACACTTCAAGGCAGCAGCCAGAGCAGAAAAAGGGGAAGAGCAAGCCTCTTTTTCTCCCTTATATTGTACACAGGCCATCCCTCACCTCCAGGGTGGATGTAACATTCCCAAATCTGGCCTTCCTTTGTACAGGATGAGGATATTTACAAAGTAAGAACCCTGGCTCCCTAAATTTCTCAAGTTGACCAAATGTACCAACCATAACAACCTGAGAAAAACAACTTCAAGAGGAACTATTTATTTTGGCTCACAGTTTTAGGATTTTTAGGCCGTGGTCTGTGGGCTCCATGCCTTTAGGTCAGTATTGAGACAAAATCATCATGGTGGAGGAGTGTGGCAGGAAGCCTGTTCACCTGTCAGCCAGGATGGGGGTGGGAACAGGGACCCGGTGTCCCAAGGCCATGCTTCCATGATCTGCTCCTTCAGCCGGGCCCCATCTCCTGTTTATATCACCTCTCCATGTGGCATCAGACTATGATGTCATCCCTGGCTTCCTTGAACCCTCCGGAAATGATCCCTTACCAGAAGCCCACCAGGTGGCTGTTAAGAGGAACACACGAGTTCTGTGAAGCATTCAAATCCAAACCATAGCAGGTGCTCAAGAAGTTTCATATTATGGAGCATTTTAAATTTCTGATTTTCAGTTTAAGAGACCAAAACTACATATTCATTTACCTTAAAACTGTTTTGGGAGCTGAATGTGGTAGCACACTCCTCTAATTGTGGCACTTTGGCGGCTGAGACAGGAGGATCCCTTGCAAATTGGAGGCCACTCTGGGCTACATAGTGAGTTCAGTGTCAGCCTGGGCTGCATAGCGAGATTCTGTCTCAAAAAACCTAAGATGAAAAAGAAAACTGGAATGATTGTGTTACCTTACTTAGAAATGTCTGCTTTTCAGAAGACCACACAAGTTAGAAACCATGCTCAAAAACAACAAAAATGTCATCATATACTGCGATGCAAAGGCGACTGAGACCCCGGAGTCACACCCTGAGCTGCCTGAGGGTCCCCGCAGTCTGCATAAATCAGCACCAAGGCTACGGGTGTCGGGCACGGAGTGGGACTGGCACAGGTACAGGAGGGGCTGGCCAGGAAACTGCACATCCACTTTACAGCTGGCATTCACTTAGACAAAAAAATGAAGTTAGACACTGAGAAGACCAAGCAACACTTGTTTATAATCCTTATGTACAGAGGGCCTCCTGTTCATGACGTTTTTTTCTTTTTCTTTTAAAAAAGTTTGTATTAGTACAGTGTATAATGTTTGCAATGCATAACAATTGCATTCGTTGTAGGGAATCGGCACACGTACACAGCACACCTCAGTCCCTTCCCCTCTCCTCTGCCCGCTTCACGCCAGCATCAGAGTCATTTATTTACCTTACACATCCCTTACTGTTAATTATCATGCATACAGATTAGCAGCCAGGCTAATGGGCCAAAAATCACACAAAACACATAGATAATTGTACCAAATCGAGGTACACTCTTAGATCCATTGTCCCTGCTGGATTCCAATAACTTTTTTTTTGGTCTCTTCCTGTTAGTTTGTGTTTTAGTTTGTACTTTATTTATATATTTAAGCTTGTGTACCTGAGTTCCTTCACTTTACATTATAGTCTCAAGGTGTACCCATTTTCCTTCAAATGACTCATTTATCCTCCTTTATGACAGAGTAGTATTCCATTGTGCATTAATACAGCATTTTCTTCATTCATTCATTTGCTGGTGGACATATAGGCTGTTTCCAAGATTTAGGTATTGTGAGTTGTGATGTTGTAAGTATGGGTGTGCATACATCACTGTGATATAACTTTAACTCTTTTGCGAAGACCTAGACAGAGAATAGCAGAGTCAAGTGGAATTTCTACTTTTAGTTAGTTTTTTTTTTAAGGAACATGAGAAGGATTTATTAGGTAGATATAAGACACAATCGAAGTAGAGTGCTCAGAGCAGTGAGGCACACCTCCAGCTTTGTTTTCTGAGTATGGCATCCTGAGTTCTATAGTGGTTGTACCAATTTGCACTCCCAGCAGCAGTGAAGAAGGGCTCCTTAGCATCATCCACAGACTGAGGAGGGAGAGAGAACCAGGCCTCCCCAGGCGGGATCCCCGCCTGGAAACCAGTGCCATGCATGGGGGGGCCGCTGCTGGAGTGGGGGCGGCCACACCCAAGCCTCTCTCCATGAGTCTGCACCGTTTGTGGACTGCAGCGGGGAGGGGGAGGTCCAGGTCTCACCAGGAATCCAGGGATCCTGGCCAGGAAACCATATCATTTTCATTGTTTCGTTGAGTTGGGTTTTATTCTCTTTTTGTTTGGTTTGGTTATGTTAAATCTGATGGCATGAGCAGCTATTTGAAAGATAATAAGACATATTGTGGTAACCGTTTTGTATTTACTGTTAGCTTGTTTTGAAGACCTTTACTGCATTCATTGTTTTGTTTTTATTGTTTCTATTCTATTCTGTTCTGTTCAATTTTTACTATGTCCGAAAGTATCTGCAGCTATTCTGAAGACAACAAAAGGCATAACTATTGTTGATTTTGTAAGATTCTGAAGTCCTGTATCACTTATACTGGTTTATTTTTATTGATTTTATTGTTTTATTTTGCTTGGTTTTATCCTCTTTAAAATTAAAAAAAAGAAGAAGAAGAGGAAGGAGGAGGAGAAGGAGGAGGAGAAGGAGGAGGAGGACTCCTTTACCCCTGTGGCCTCACCAGCATTTGTTGCTGGTTACTTTCTTCATGACGGTCATTCTTTCTGCAGCGGGAGGAAATCTCAATGCTGACCTAATTTGAATTTCTGCAATGCCCAGCGACATTGCTGTTCATGGCCTTTCTCTTTTGAGTAAAGCTGAACTAGAGATTTTCACCCTGCAGGAGGAGCTCCCAAGCTGTGGCGCCTTACGGGCTTTGCCAGGGAGCCCTGGGACACGGGCCCGCCCACTCCAGCCGCCCAGGTCCCACCGTGCAGGGGTCCTCACTGTCCCCGTTTGAGGTGCTGCCGTGTGGAGGAGCCCACGTGGAAGAGGGAAGCGGTGGACTCTGTGAATTTGGGGCTGGGGAGAGAATCCAGGGCTTCACACGTGCCGGCCAAGTGCTCCGCCTTCGAGCCACATGCCCAGACTTGGGACTCATGGGTTTGAAACAGATTTGAAAGCCACGGAGGCGGCCCAGTCCTCGCCCTGTGGGGAGGCAGACTGATGTGGCCCGGGGGTGGCGCAGTGAGGGACGGAGCCGAGCCTGGAGCCCCGGTCTCCTCACGGCCAGGCCGTCCCTGGTCCTACGTGAGACTGCTCTGCGTCATGGGCAGGTGGTCCCGATGCCAGGCCGCAGTTCCAGCCCCGTCTGCAAGCGCGAGAGTGCCTGCTGACCAGCACTGCACCCCAAAGACAAGCGCTCATCATGACTCGAGAACTTTGTAAACTGAGCAGCATTGAGGTAGCAAAACCTGGCGATTGGCACTTCACTGACTGGCTGGCATGTTCAGATGATCCTGTCACCCAGGAGGAGATGCTGTGATTTCTAGTCAGTGTATCGGTGAAGTTTTCCAGCAGCTCTTTTTTGGGTATGCACATGGCATGCGGTAAAGTGAACTGCACTGAGGGGTGCCTACCCGTGAGCTACATATCCAGACCCTTTTATTGATTTTAATTTGAGACAGTTTGCTAAGCTGCCCAGGCTGGCCTCAGGAGGAGGCTGGGATTGTAGGAGTGAAGCGCTATGCCTCGCTTCAAGGATAATTTTTAAACCCATTAGAGATTTCTTTTGTGAATTGAAGGAATATTTCCCTTTCAGTTCTTCCAAAATTATTCCTTTACCACGGAAGGAATTCATTTCTTCAGTTAAAATTTGTATATTTGTCTGGGCATGGTCGGACTTGCCAGTGATCAGCAGGGGCGGGGTGCAGCTCAGCTGGGGGGCACTTGCCTAGCACGAGCAAGGCCCTGTGTCCATCCCCAGGGCCTCAGAGAAAACGTTTGTATGCTTTAAAGAAAATGGAAAGATCTATAAATTACTTAAGCATCATAAATCATTTCAATTGCAGTTGCTTTATTAAGTGTGGTATTCTAAAATCTCTAGTTTTATCATAGTGTAACAGTTAACAGCTGGCAAAAATGTGCTTAAGTAACTCAATTTTAAACTTTTGGCCTTTATCTACATATAATTTAAAATGAGATTAATTACCTCAGTACAGTTGCCAGACCTGTCAAAATTCCTGCCTTTCTTAGTCTTTCAAATGAAAATGAACTTATCTTAAATTGTCCACTTCATTTTTGGTCTGTGTAGTAAAGGCAGAAATAATGTCAAGTTTTTTAAGAGCAAAAGTATTTTCAAAGTGTGTTTGAAATATTTAATGGTTTAGACTTTACTGTTCCTTTTTATTTTTTATTGCTATTATTCCACTTTTCTCATTTTGGGAGAACAGTTTTTATTTTAAGGAATTACTAGACATAGGAAACGCGTAAGTCACATCTTATTACAGAGCCTGAAGCAGGTTGCGATGCCATCCGTATCCTCCGTTGAATAATTTGTGGTCAATATATACGCTTTCCTGTTACAATTTCTTAGCTTTTTGATACCTATATTCTAATTATTGTTTGATATTTCCCCTGTGAACTTGTTTATTATTGGCTATATCAGTTTACAAAGCCAATTTTTATTGAACACACGAATTTTCCTCTTTTTTATTAGTATTCACCATCCTAGGACTCTGCATAATTTCCTGCTTCAACAAGAAATGCTGTTAAATGATGACAGGACTCAAGGAAATATTCCAGTTGTTATCTTTGCTTTTCTACCTTAAAACTGTCTTTACCTTCTAATCGTAAGCGTCAGGTCTTAGGGAATACACTTGGTAAATACTAACTCTACTTCACTGGACTATTGGGAGAACTAAATAAAATAATAGATATTGAAGCTCCTAGCACAATTTATGACATTCAGCATTTATTTTGATTTATCTTTTGTCCTTTAAGGAATCGTTGACAAGCTTGACAAGCCATCAAGACCACTATGCTGGGTAAAATTGCGCTTTCGGAGAAGCGAAAGCCTATGCTCAGTAAGCATTGCTCTGTCACGGCTTGCATTAAGCTGCAGTAACATCGATGACCAGTTCTGCTCAGGGTGGAAGCGAGACCCGGTGTACGGTGAGGAGAGAGCTGTGCCCCTGGGACGGAGCGCTGAGACGCGGGCACCGATCTGCGCCTGGCTCACCCTTCTCGCTTTTGGGGGTTGTAATCTTTCGTATGCTTTTGTTTGTAAACTCTGATGATTCCACTGATTAAATGCTTTGAAAATGAATTTATCTGCCCAAGACAGAGTCCTGGGGGTGCCTGGCAACATGCTCCCGGGCGGCGGGGCGAGGCAGTCTGTCCCTCCTCAGACAGCGTCGCTCCTGCCTGCCTCCCTGCCCCGCCGCTCTCGGCGGTGAGTGTCGCTCCTTCTGTGAGCCAGGCACTGTGCCTAGGTTCTCGGAATGAGACGGAACAGTGACACCCCTGGCTTGCAGGTGTGGGGCTTACCATGTTTGTGATTATCTTTTATTTCTTTCCTTCATACATGTTTTATTTTAGAAAATGTCAGGCATAGAGAAGAGCTGAAAGGATAGCACCATGAACATCGATCTGTGTCCTCAGAAATCACCAGTTATTTGCATCTGTTGTTGTTTTGTTTAGTTTTGTTTTTTGGAGATAGGGTCTCACTGTGTAGCCCAGGCCGGTCTTGGATTCCAAGCTATCCTCGTGCCTCAGCCTCCTGAGTGCTGAGATTATAGGCATGGGCTACTAAACCCAACAATTAGCATTTTTCGGTGTTCTGTCTACACACACACTTTTCTGAACCACTGGAAAGTTACGGATGGTATGCTTCACCCCAAGTCACTGAGCATACGTCTCTAAGAATTGGTAGAGCCTCCTAAGTAACCCTGTCATCATTATCACATCAGCCATGATTCCATAGGATCAACACCGATTCCACGCTCAGGTTTCCCCCACTACCCCAAGAATGTCTCTGTGCCCTCTCTTGCAACTAAAGTTTCTCCATCAATGACCAAAATTAGGTCTGTTTGTTACGCCTCTGCAGCCCCTTTTAATACATGTCATTCCTCCACCCTTTTTCTTCTTTAATGACGCTGACTTTGAAGTGCCCAGGCTAACAGTCATATAGAATGTCCAGTATTCTGCGTTTATCTGATTGCGTCCTTCTGGTGTCTTTTACCTGTTACTCTTATTCACTGTAATCAGAAGTAAGGCTGCGAAAGTTGATTAGATTCATGTTAGATGTTTTTGATAAAAATATTTTATAGGTAGAGTTTCTGGCATCTATTTTGAATTTCTGCAAAGATCATTTTTTCCTCATGATCAAGAAATAAATTTAAATTTTATTTATATTATTTATCACTGAGATGCAGTGTAGGAAAAAGCAGAAGCAGCATGGGTTTTGCCAGCAGAAGTAAATGCAGGGCCACACGACCGAGTCAGCCGCCCGCAGGTTCCCTCCTCGTGGGGATGCGGGAGGATGGAGTCGCCCCCGAATACTTTCCTGAAATGCCCACGCTTGCACACGTCCTTGTTTGTTTGTTTATAAGGGGGGCACTTTTGTACTACCCTTCCCCCCGGCCACCCTCCTGCCCTCACCCTAACATTAGATGCTAACTATTCTCCAAGTGTCCTCGTCCTGGAAAACTGGAAGACCTCCCCAGTGAGGAGCCGCGGTGAGACCCACGGGGCGGCGCGTGGGTGAGGTGCGTGCCGCGCGCGTCCAGTGCAGGGTGTCCCATACAGCCTCCCTGTGACTTCCGGCACCCCAGCATTTCCCCAAACAACAACGGCTTCTCCCGCAGAAGGGGTGCGCCTTGGGCTGGACGCCAAGTGTTTCCTCTGCGAATCTTCCCGCCCCCGTGTGGGTTCCCAAGACCTTAGGAAAAGCTCCCTGCGTCCGTGTCAGACTTCGCCCCTCGTCTGTCGTGTCTGGTCTGCTCCGGTGGCGCGCCCGTCCCCTGGGGGTGGCTGGTCACCCGCGGGCCTCACGCAGCCGTTTCTTTCTCTCCGCTGCGACGAGGAACCGGGGCGCCAGGCCTGAGCTGGACTGTCACGCGCTGCTGCACTTTGGGCCCTGCGTGTCACCCCCACCTCCAACAAGGCCCCCAGTTGAAGGCTGGGTCGCACCCTGGGGTGTTGGAGGGGCGGGGCGGATCCTGCAGGGGCTGCAGGCCCGCGGACGCAGGGGGTCACGGGCGTGTGCTGGGGGGCTGTGCCGGGATGGCCCTGCCACTGTGTGTGCGTCCCCGCCGTCCCGGGGTGCGCTGCGCACACTGCTGCCCGGATGTCCTGTGCGGCGTGGCCCTGCGTGGGGAGGGCAGCCAGGCGCGGACTGACACC
>RJWM01050641.1:0-10773 GCA_004363535.1 Dasyprocta punctata
ATTCTTTCCATGAATGGCCGCGTCACATCCGTCCCGAGACAGTGGGCACCCAGCAGTGCCACGGCAGGAAGGGACATGGGGATAATGCAGAGGTTCATTTGTTGAAAGAAGGAGTTGTTCAGTGCAAACTCACTCCTTGTCGTGCCAGAGTAAATGCTCCTCCTGGGAGAGGAGAGAGGAGGGCAGGGGAGGAGAAGGGGAGAGGAGGAGAGGGGAGGGGAGGGGAAGGGAGAGAAGAGGAGAGGAGAGGAGAGGAAACGGTCCAAATCCTAATATCCTTCCCCGTTCCATATCCACCAGAACACAAACAGCTTCTTCCCTTAAAGCATCACTTTGCCCCTTTAATGTGTTGAATTGTTTCCTCCAAACTCCTGTGCCGAGGTTCTCCCCTAGGCTCCGAATAGGGCTTGATGTGGACAAAGAGCTTCTGAGGAAGTAATTAAGTCAGAACACAGACGTGGGGTGGACCCTCACCCAAAATGCGTGGCATCCTTTGCCAAAGGAGACAGCTGGAGAAAGGCATGCGTGCCCTGGAGGGTCTCTCAGCAGTCCCGGGATACTAATGCGCTCCACCTAGAATTCCACCACCCCAACCCAGACAGCTTTCAGCTCAACGCTTGCAACATTTCCCAAAAGAGAAAGACAGAAAGAAATCGTTTCACGTGTGCATATTATCAACCGCACACTTTCACCTGCCTGCCTTTAACGCCAGTGGGTAATCTTACTTCCCAAAGACAGATGTAATACAGGGAAAAACCTCTACAATTTTCAAACCCTTAATAATCAAGCTCCACAAGTGCTGAAAAAGAAAAGTACAAAAGACAAGCCACACGGAGCCCTCCTCTACACCCGGTGCAGAGCAGGGCCACGAAGCTGTCTGTGCTCTGTCATTAACCGAGCTGACGCGCGCCTGTGTGGCCTTCGGCAGCAGCCAGAGAGCTTTTCACCAGTGGTGGTGAAGCAAGCTAGGGATAAAAGGAAGTATTTGATCTCCTTTTAGCCAAAAATCTTCCCTTCCTAAGCCCATTTAATATTCCAGAAGGATTTTCTCTCCTTTGAAGAAATGGAAGTTTGACATTCCCCAGGCATTGGGCCTGCAGGGCCTGCAAAGGGATCTCCTGGCGAGCGCCTCGGGGGCGGGGGGCGCCGACTCGCCCCGGGCTCGGGGTTCCAGGGTGACAGCGCTTCAGCCCCTCACGTCCCGCCCTCTCGCCTGCATCTGCACCCTGCCCGGGGGCGTCCAGGCCTGGCCGCAGGTTGTGACAGTTGTCGGAAGTATGCGGCCGCACTTTTCTTTCTTTGTTCCCAGGTTGTGAGCGTTTGCCTGCACCCCAAGACCAAATGACAAGTTTCCCACAAAGAAAGCAGTAAGGAGAACCCGGAATTCTCTGGTCTGTCAAAGGCGTCTTAGTGTGTTGTTCTTCTGAAACACAAGAGATAGGTCTCCTGCTTCTGGGAAGCCTGCTCCTGTGCAAGCTCTCCTGAACCCGAGGAAGGTATCGGGACCGTGAACAGCGACACTTACGGGGACCTGGCCAAGATCCCCAGCTGCCAGTATGAACGGTATGGCGAAGGATAAAATAAGAAACTGAGACAAATTTAGTAATGCATGATGGGGGGCTGGGAAGTCAGTGCCTCAGGATGGGCAAAGACCCAGATCCTCCAAACCAGCCACTATTTGTTGGGTGTGTACAACGCACTGGGTGTATGCAGTGACAGGACGGGCTAGCAGAAGATTCAGAGATGATGATACTGCAGGCAAGGAACAATCCTGGGATGACTCAAGAGGGCGGAGATGATCTTATGCTAAGAAGGATCTTGCTCGGGAGTGTTCTTTCTCATTTTGGTCTTAGTTTAGTCTCGGTGGGAGAGGCTGGCCCATCCCAAGAGTTCATGGGAAGTCTCTACAGGGTGGTCCCATAGTCCCAAGCCTCCATTACCCCTTAGGGAAGTATGCAGAATTAGCCATTGTGACTTCGTGGTCCCCAGTAGACACTGTCTTTCCAGGAATATTCACATCATGCAGGATGACACGGTCCTGTCCTAAAAGGCCGCTGGCGTTTGCTGGAGGTGCACAGGGCCACAGAAAGGAGCGGGAACGTGACGAGACTCGGCCCGGGAAAACCGACCGCCGCTGGTGACTAACGCAAAGGATGCGGACCTGATCTGTGGCATGCTCCTCATATGCAAAACAGCCAATCCGCGTGAAGCAAAAAGAAGTGGACAGAGGTGCAGTTTTCAAACAGGACTGGAGGCCAACCAAGAGTGGGGGGCCGGCCTGCCTCACCTGCCAGGGTTCTTGGCAAGTGACAGAAGTGAGGGGCAGCAGGAAGAGCGCAGGGTCCCGACAGGAAGCTTTGGAAGCAGGGCTGGGACCCATCTCCTAGAATCGATGGGCAGCCCTCCTGGGCTCTCTCGGGATGGCTCATCTGCCCTGGCACTGCTCACCCGAGACAGTGAGGAGTTGTCACCTGCAGCTGCCACAGCATAGGAGGAAGAACTTCTCCAAGGGAACCTGGGAAGCATTGAAAAATACATGCTGAGTTGCATTAAGGAAATAAACAGATAGATGAATACATAGAACAGCAAGATCTATACTCTGTATTTTGAGAGATAAAAAATATTCAGAACTCATGCTTTACTAAGCAATGATTTTATGTGAAGAATCTGGTGAACTCTTTAAAGACCTGACAAATGGGTACAGAAAGTATGGTTTCTATCTGTAATAGAATACTACTCAGCCCTGAAAAAAGAACAAAATCCTGCTACTGATGGCAATGTAGATAAAATGGGAGACCACAATGCTAACTCAGATAAGCCAGGCACAGAGAGATGAGTGCAGGTAATTACACAAGCATATGTGGTGTCTGGAAGTGACGAGTGAAAAGGGCAAAAGGGGGAAAGCATGCCTCCTTCCCTCCCTTATATTGTATGCCAGCTCCACCCCTGGGCAGGTGCAACACTCACACCACCAATCCCCCAGACAACAAACCAATCACGAACGCTAGATTCAACTGCCTCCATGATTGCATGAGGCTTAGGGACCATCCAGACACAAACCACGACAGCATAAGTCAAAAAAAATAAAAGTTAAAGAGTTTTACAGCTCCAATTCTAAGAGTGATACAAGATCTATTTGAGTTGTTGGTAAAGAATTTGGATTTCACTACCAAAGTCTTAATATTTGTGAGCATAAAAAGAACAAAAATGTGTAAATCTTAAACTTTCATAAACACAGACTAAATAAACCGTTTGACTGAGCAGACATTTGACCCCACTTTTCAAATTCCAGAGATGCAAAGATGACCCTTCCTTCAAATCACTGGAAACCAAGGAGGTTGGTAGTAAATCATTGCATTGTCATGCGGTAAAACAACAGAAGAATTCTATGCAAGAGGCCAGAAGGCTTCTGAAGAGATGGGTTTCTGATCTGGACTTGGAAGGCTGAGAAGACAACTGGCGTGGAAAAATCCTACTCACAAAGCAGACAAATAATTAAGTCTCTCAAATGCGAAGAGACATGCAGATCCGGGAAAAGCAATAAATGCATTATTGCTAGGCCATAATCCTGACAGCATTCCAGAGCTGGCAGCTGGAGTCTGAGTTCTCTCATAAAAGCTCCTCGGGCAGAAACAAGGCTGTGAATTTAATCCTGCAGATCAGCATGTCCGAAAGCCCGGACCCTAAGCGTGAGGATGTCCTGTACTCAGGCAAGCCTGAGAAATGCTGTGCCCTGGAAACCCACGCAGTGGGCATCACAGCCGAGCGCCCCACATCTGTTTGACCCCACCCCAGCAATTACCTTGCAGTTTGGGGAACCAGGTCCGTCTTGGGGTGGGGGTGCTGGGGGTGCTGATTAATCTAAGACACTGGAGTCCTTGTCTCCTTTGCCCAGGACTGGCCAAAGAGCTCTGCACGCCTGGCCTTCCCATGGGTGCAGTAATGGGCAGCACAGGGGAGAGGACCCGTCCCCATGGCAGCACAGGGGAGAGGACCCGTGTCCCCGTGGCAGCACAGCTCGAGCCTTCGTGTCCATCAGCAGGTGAAGGGAGAAAGAAAGAAAATACACTGCTTGCACACCGCGGAGCACTAGACTGCCATCCAAAGGACAAATGTGAGTCCTCTGTGAGAAAGCGGATGCACCTGAGGCTACGATGTGGCGTGAAATGAATCAGACACAGAATCATGAACATCGCACGCTTTCTCTTACATGAGAAACCCGAGGTACAAGAGTGAAACAGTGAACTACAAGACAGATCATAGGAAACAGGGAAACAGAACTTTTGGAAAAAGGAAACAGGACCAGGAAATGGAGGGCGGGAGGAGGGGAAAGGGATGAGGAGAGCGAAGCTGTGTCCCACGCCTGCCCCGGCTGCCCGCAGGACCGTGTTCGCTGTGCACTGCCAAATCGGGCTAATCCAAGTGTGAATTCTAAAAAGAGAAAGAACCGGGGTGCTTAATGGGGTGAGTGGCTCAAGCCCCGGGCCCATGATGTCGAAGGCCCCAGAGCGGGAGCCCCACCCACTGGAGAGCCCCTCACTGGAGACCAGCGCAGCCGGAGAGCCGGAGCGCAGACAGGGCTGGAGGCCACGCCAGGTCCAGCCGGAGGAGACACCCTGGGTGACGGGCAGGCCCCGTAGTCAGTCTGCAAACGCATTTTGGTTTAATGTTACTCTGCTAAGCACTTGATGTGATGCCCCTCAAGAAAGTCACAAAATTCTAAAGAGTAAAATAAATTTTAAAATGAAGATGATGAAAACTAGCTGGCAAAGTCATGTCATTAAAAATAAACCCAGGGGTGCTTTGCTTTGCTTTGCTTTGTTTCGTGTTTGGGTTCGTGTTTGAGCGGAGGTTGCTGTCGTTTTTGTTGCTGCTGTCGTTTCCGTGCGGGGACTCAGCTCACGCCTCACATACGCTAAGCACACGCTCCGCCATGGGACGATCCGCCTAGCGCCCCCCAGGCTGCGTGGTTTGGGGACAATTTTGTGGTGAGCACCACAAAGGGCCCTGAGAGGGAGCCTTTGAAAACGTAGCCAAAATCTTAAGGTCTAATAATACAACAAGCCCTGTAATTACTGCTCAGCACACCGTATCTTTAATGCTCAGGTATCTTCCCATCAATAAAACTTCAGTTGCTCCATAAATTCCATTTAGTTTGGGTTCTGCTCACTTTAAAAAGGTGGTATAAAATTATAACTGATGACACAGCTCATTGCGGGACAATCCCACGGCCAACCACTTTCGTTTCTCTACCTACTAATTCGTTACATGTGCTTCAGCAGGAGCAACCCCACACCGTAAAACAAAATGCAACACTCTCCTCCCGGTTTCTAAAGACCAAGGAGTTGGAAAGGGACAGCCCTAGAAAGGAACTCACATTGAAATGGTTTCATTTCCAGGAATAAAATTCAATCATTTAAAACATTTTTAAATACGCTTCCAAATTAATTGGATTTTTCAAACCTACACTGACAGCAATGGAAACAGTCTCACTGATTTTATCTTAGCAAAGTAGAAATGGATGTAAAAGTGTCACTGCGTTCTTCATTTCAAACCAAGGATCCTCTCTGTGCCGCAAAGGCTTTCGGCGCGCAGCTCTCAATCTAATGGCAATATTTTGACGATCTTCCTGCTGGCGTCTTTGTTCTGACAGCCTCGCATGTGCAAGTTTGCGGCTTCCAGAGCTCAACTCGAGAGGCGCTGGGTCCGCGCCAGCTGTCTTTCAGTTTCACGTCACCTCTCTGGGTGTCTTGTCAGTTTAAAGCTTTTGCACGGTTTTCGGGGCCTGAATTCATTAGATAAGGGAAATGGGTCATCTAAATCTTAGCCAGCCTGCGCTGCCATAGACCGTCTCCATTGGAAATCTCCTCCAAGGCTGGATTAGAAAATAGACCCCCTGGGCTTTCTCCAGCGTTGGTATTTGATGAGACCCTGGTAACAGCAGCTGCTGAAGCTGCGTGTGCCTCAATAAAAACTTTGGCTTTAAATTCCCTTCCCTTCATATTTTCTGTATAAAATCAAATGCAACAGCTGCAATAGAAGGACAGAAAGGTCATTTAAAGTTCAGGCTGCCAAGCAGATGATAAGCAACCAATTCATCACCGAGGCACTTTCTAATGATGGGTAGGAAGAGAAACAGCTATATTCTTTTGAAAGCATTCACCAGCATCCTAAGACAGGTAAGAAACAGGCAGCCAGGGTGCTAGGTAGGCTGGGACACAAAGCTTCACTGACAGAAGGACTGGGCAGGGGGCACCTCTGAGGGTGGGGAGCAGCCTTATCCTCACAGCTATCACGGTCAGCTCTATTTTGGGGCTGTCCGCTTCTGAGATCGGTGGAGACCCAGCCCTGCACACGGCTTGGAAATACTCAAGTCCATGCCTCTATGTTAAATCAAAGAGGAGAAACAAACAGTGGGCAGAACAAGGTAAAGTGCTGGTAGTATCCTGCAACACCGTGCATGAATGTTTCATCCTATGCAGACTAAAATCTGTATAACTATGCCTTCTGGAAGTAGTTTTCAAGGCAGGGAGGGGAAGGGAAGTATCAAGGCAGGAGACTTCCCAAAGAAATAAAAGTTGCCTTCAATAGAAGTTCAGGGCATGTAAACGAGCTTACACTCGTCACCAACTAAGCTGTCACAGCACAGTGTGCTTGAAAGTGTGTTCTTCAGAACGTGCAAGAGCCCCTTGGCGCCCACTTGGCACCTGAGCTGGGGTGCACCACTCCTATTTCCTGCACCTCAGTGCATTATCTGCGAAATGGAGACCACACCTGACTCACAGTTCCACTGTGAGGGTTAAATGAGATACAATGCATATACAGTACCTGGCGGGTAGAATCTGAACAATAAATGCTAACTCTTATGGTTTTTTTTGTTTTTTTTTTTTGTTTTTTTTTTTTGTTTTTTTTTTTGCGGCACCGGGCATTGAACTCACAACCTCGCGCCTGCCAGGGCAGGCGCTTAAGGCACTGAGCCAAACTCCCGGCCCTACTCTTATGTTTTTAATAGACGGTCATCATGCGAAGACTACAAGGCTATAGTGTTCTCTTAGTTTATAAGTTAGCACAACCACTGAACCTGTTCTTGGGAGATTTAGGGGTTACTAGGGTACCTACTGAAGTTCTGTTCATACCACTTTGCCCTCGTGCAGGGAGGAGTCACATGGAGTGAAGAATTAAGTCCCCAAGAAAAGAGAGCGGTGACAGTGCTGTACAACACAGCTTCCCGCATGACAGGAATCCGCTCTGTGTACATTCACATGCGGTGGCCACAGACCCAAGTGATGTGAGCCGGGGAGCATGGACAGCGCAGGGTGCTAGCTCAAATTTTTCTTTTATTTTATGCTAAACAATTCAAATTTCAACAGCCACACGTGGCTGACACTGCCACGCTGGGTCGCACACCTCTGTGGTTAGACCTTCTTAGGGAGCCTAAGAGAAGAACAGACCTGAGGGAACAGAAGTGCGACGCAGCCTGGCCCGGACACGCAGAGCAATCCTATTTCCGGAGCCAGGAGGAGACAGCGAGGACATGTCCGAGTGGTGCGAGAGGCACGGCCAGCTGCGCAGCACCCGGCCAGCTCGCCGCCAGCCAGCCCCCTGGTGAGCTGGAACCCATCGGGACACTGGCGGGAGTGCTGTTGTCAGGAGCTTCCCCAGAGGCCCGCCCCAGCGCTGGGACTCAGGGAGGGCAGCTGGCAGCGACGCCTGCAGCTCCTCACTTCCAGCAGGATGTGATCCTCACAGAAGGGCACACCTCAGCCCCATGCCGGGTAACCATACACGCGCACGTGTGAGCACACACACACACACGCACACACACACACACACAGGCACACACTCCTACCATAACAGAGCGGCCAGGATGATGCTGTAAGTCCCCACGCATTCGCATCGACATGAACCCTGTGTCCAACAATTAACAAAATATCTGGATTATAATCCTAACCCCAAAGTACCCGTCAGTACCTTCTCCAACGCGTAATGCTCCAAGTAAGTAGTCCCACATCCCTTTGGATAAAACCAAAAACTTACAGCCTCTGTTAGTGCTACGGGGGTGGGGTCAGGGGTCCCTCGTCTCGGGAATTGGACTCTCTCTCTACTCAGTGGGTTCTGGGTTGAGAACTACCTCAGATCCGTGCACTATAAACAGGAAGTCGTGGTATTTTATTCCAGAGGCTGCTCTCAGCTTCCCAGCCCTGGGGGCCTCCCTTTGTGGGTGCTCATTGTGAGATGCCTGTGTTGACTCCCCATCTCTCTTGTGCCCCGGAAGCACCAGATTCTGCCTCCTCAGATTTCTGCAAATCCGAGATGCCCGGCTTCTTCTCTGACTTGTGTCACCACCATCCCTGCCTCCAACTGCTTCTGAGAGTTAAGCGCGCCCGTTATTTCAGGATTCTTCCGTGCCCTCTGCTCTTAGGGATCACGGGTCTACCAGAGAACTTTGGACTCTGGGTCCGGCTGAGGGAGAGCCACAAGAAACTCTAAACGATGCTAGTACCACTTTCACCCTGCCCCACATCACTGCAGAAATGAGTTTTTCCAAGACATTAAAGATGTCACTCCACTGCATACTGGTTCCTACAGCTTCTAGAAAAGAATTGTGATGTGCTATATTTGCTCTTCTTTGTGTAATGTCTTTTTCTTCTAGCTACCTTCAGGATTTTCTCTTTGTGAAACTGTTTCCAGCAGCTTAAATATGATATGAACAGATGCGTGTGTGTGTATGTGTGCGCGCGTGTGCAAGCGTGGTTTTCATCATGCCTTGTGTTCTATCATTTGGGTGTTTACTTGCATAGTGTCCCTCATTAACTTTGGAAAAATATCAGCCACTACAGCTTCAAATATTTCATTCTTTCCATGCCTCCTCAACTTCTGAAATTCCCACTGCATGTATATTTGGCTCTTCCATGGCTCTTGCATGTTTTGTTCTCTATGATGAACCCATTAACCCATTATCATCTCTGTTACTGAAATTTTCATTCCTGTCTTTGCATTTTTCTTACAATTTCCACCTCTCTGTAATTACTGTCTGATCATATATGATGTCTATCTTTTCCATGTGAGCCCTTAACATAGTAATCACAATCATTCTGCATTTCCTGCTTAACAGTACCAACATAGCTTAGTCTGTTTGTGTTGATTGCTTTGTTTTTTTATATGGATTTTTTTTTCCTGAGATAGGGTCTTGCTATGCAGTTCAGGCTGGACTTGAACTCACTATGTAGCCCAGGCTGGCCTCAAACTCACAGCAATCTTCCTACCTCAGCCTCCAGGTGTTACAGGCATCAACCATCATGCCTGGTTAGTATATTGAATTTTTTATTTATATTTCTTACAATTTTTGTTGAAAAATGAAAGTAAATTGCTTTTATACGGGAACTGGAAAGAACTTCCTTTCTGCTAGGATTTAGTATGGGCGACTGAACCAGTCTGACTAGAATCTGAGCTGGGTTTTAGATCCTGGTTGCTGCAATTGTTACCCCAGGCATAGAATTCCCCTAGCACTACCTGTATTTAGACTAGAATGTGGTTTAAGGCAAGGACCAATTTATCCCAATTTCTCCTCCTCTGATGGCTTTAGGATTTCCTGAGTGTGCTGGGCCTCAGGAACAGTCTGCAACCTCCCCATACTGTCCCCTCTCCCAGCAGCAAGGGGCTACTGATCCCCAGTGCTTGCTAGCTGGTTCATGGTGTTCTCCTTCCCAGGCAGGTAAATCTTTCATGCCCATGTGACCCCAAAAATGCCTGCCTTTCCTGATTTGGGGTTAGTTTCTTGCTCTGGAACCTCAGTTCTTCCTAGGCTCAACAAAAGTTACAAATTTGCACACTTACCAGAGTGTGGCTGTTATTCCCGTTGTTGCTCTAAGGTTGAAAGTGTGTCCTCTTCAGCTTTCTGTATCTTAACCAGAAGTCCAAATCCCCTCGGCACCTGGCAGAGAGATTCCTCCAGTTCATGAAGCCCATAGAACATACCACACTGATGGTGTGGCCTTTCATCCCCGACTCATTCTAAATCCTTTGACCTTCTCATGCTTTCTCCACTGTCATGGAAGTTCTGGTATTTTTTACATCTTGCAGCATGAACCACCCCTTCTCCAAGTTTCCAAGATCCTGCAGAGAAGACTAAACCTCCATCTCTACTTCCTGTCAGAGCTTCAGATCCTACAGCAAGGCAGCTTGATCTCATGGCAGTGAAGCCTGTCTGATTCTTGTTCTATTGTCTTGCCCTCCTGAGCTGGAGCTCTTGGAAACCAGCCCTGGCTGTACTCCTTTGATTCCCACAGTAGCGCTGATGTGATCCTGCAACTCTGTCCCTTTGCTGGTTCTGCAGAGCCAGTGCCCCCCATTTCACAGTGCAATGTGACCCTTGCTGAGGACCAGGACGGGCAGGGGGGAGGCTAGGGGTAGACTACGACCTAAGTTTGGGGCTCAGGCAGTGTCACATCACCACATCCACGTGGTCTATGAGCAATGATGGCACTCTGCATTGCCTAAGACAGGACTTCAGAGAGGAGGGGAAAGCACAGGGTGCAGGGAAATGAGAATTTGATATTTTTGTGTTTTGACCCAGATGTCTCTACCCATAATCTCACCACTTCCCACGTGAAATTCTGGATTTTGTAAAGTAGACCTGCCAGGGTGGAAAAGTCATCCTTCTTTGAAGTTCCAGTGCCCCTATAATTAAGTCCTCGGTTTGATCCTCAGCTTTCTCTGCCCTCTGGAAGAAAATCAAAGTTTCCACTTCCAAGGAGCCCTCTGACTCTGCAC
>RJWM01050642.1:0-10697 GCA_004363535.1 Dasyprocta punctata
ATAAATTACCAATCAAGTATTTTAATACTGATATTGTCTCCGCAAAATATTATGTGTTTAATTTTAGGTTTTCTGCTAAGTAGAAATTGGGAAAAATGAAAACAGAATTGCATTCATAGTTTAAAAGTTGTATTTCATAAAGTGTTAGATACAAGTCTTTGAATTCAGTCAAAACTTCATTATCTTCTTGAGACTCATAATCTCACTATATTGAATGTTTGTGATCTAATTATCCATCATCTCATCTGTCTAGATGACAATGTCAGACACACAAAGGATCATGGTCATCATTATTAATTTTTATTAAGCCACTTAATTATTGATTGGAGTCAGAGAATCATGTCACCATCTCATGCTCTATTGACTAGGGGATTAGAGGTCAGATGAGAAGAAAGAATGATGTACTAGCAAGCAGCTAGTGACCCAGAAAATAAATTATCTTTTGTGAAAACTCATAGAGCTGCTTTTGTATTTGCAAAACTTAGCAAAATGTGGAGTAGGTCACATGAAGAAAGACGTATGATTGTCCCCTAAAAATAATAGTTTGATATGAAAGATAGATTATACATAATCTCCATTTCTACCTACTCCCATTTTAATCTTAATGCATGTCTCCCTGGGCTTTATATCACCTTTTTCATTCTTTGTATTCACCCTATATATTGATTACAAAGTATCTTTTGAGAACTTTTTCTTTGTTAATGTTGTCACCGTAATGAAAATTCTAGTTTGCTACCATTTGTCTGTTAATTGAAACCCAAATTTCTTGTGTTAACAAGAAAGATCCCGCAAGATATAGATCTTCACCAGTTCATTGGCATTCTTCCCCACCACTTTCTATTAAAGCCTTGGTTCCGTCTTGCTTGGATACACTTTTCAAACTTCTAGTTCACTTAGAATGGCAGCTCTTCTCATCATCAGTCTTCAAGTTTTCACTCAGTATAATATCTTGTCTGATGCTTTCTTAGGTTACACAGTGATGGACTCATTCCTTTGGTGATCTCTGAAGCCTTTTTGTTTTATCTCTGATATAACCCTTGTCACACAGTGCCTTTCACTGTAGCTCCTTACTTGTTAATGTACTGACACATTTTGAGGGTATTTTGGCAAGAACCTGTGCCAGTTAATCTGATTCCTGAAGGATGATTAATCACTTGAGAAATGAAAAAGTTGTGGAGTTTCAAAGAACAATGCAGAGACAGAAATGGCAAAAGCAAGCGTAGGCAGCAGTGTATGTATCAACAAGCATTAAAAAGGAAACAAAATCCAATCAGATACATATTCGTGCTTTCATTTCAAAGACAGCAGTCATGATAATTAAATATGAGGGTATATAATAAAGATAGAGCATAAATATTAACATACAGTAAATTTCCATTACTTGTTAGTTTCAATATTTTCCCAACTGGATCAATGTGCTTGATTTCAGAATATTGAATTTGAATCATACCAAGCTATTGTTCCTTTTCCAAAAGCAGAAAGATACCTACACTGATGTTACTATTCTACACTTTGGAGGCTAGAATTGTGATCTTGTATAAGTTCATTTAATTTCCCGTTGACAATTTTCTTCATGATAAGGTAAATCTACTGCAGTGGCTCCTCTTTCTTTGTTGTTGTTGTACCAGAAATTGAACTCAGGACGTTACGCTTGTCAGGTAGGCACTGTGCCACTAAGCTATGTCCCAAGACGTAATGGCTACCTTTTGGCTTTCCACCTGCAGTGTTCCATGACATTCTCACAGAATGGAAAACATGTGACCACTTTGTCAAAGTGATTATCATGCTCTGGGGTCAACCTTTTTTGCCAGTGTATAGAAGAAAGCAATGAACAACTCCAGGAAAGGCAAAATTCAAACTTCTTCACTTTTATGGCTTCCTCCCAAATTGGTAGGAATTGTTGATGCTTATGGTAATCAACAATTAAAATCTTATAACTAATTGTTCATGATTTTTCTTAATTCCAGATAAATATTGATAATTACAATCATTTTATTAGCAATTTTCTATTATTTTTCCTATTAAGAGTCCCTCAAATTTTGAACAAATCAGATCCATCAAAATCAGAGGAATTAAATTTTGGTTATAAGAGTTGCCACATTTTCATATTATGTAGAATTGAGTGGAGAGAATTTAGTTTACTTGGGATAAATTTCTATAAATACCAGCTTGGTAGTGTAATACTTTTATTACTAAGCATTGTTTACTGTTAACTTCTTAACAGAAAGTCTCTTGAAAATATTTGAATGAAGTAAGAGACTTAGGACATTTTCCTTCATTATTCTAAGAAACATATTTTTATATCTAATTTAACATTTCTTGCTTGATGGTCTTTTACAACAATGATATAATTGACTCTACCTGCACATTTGAAAACTTGTCTGATGAAAAGAATAGTATAGAATTAAAATAGAGAAGAAAAAAATCTATCTTGCTTTTATTTTCCAGTTTTACTCTTTTTTATTTTATGGAAAAAAAAGATAAAACAAAATTTCATGAGAAAATAATAGGAGAATAATAATAGTTAATATAGTGTGCATTGTTATCTTTAAAGTAGTTACTCAGAGTTCAAGATATGGGCATAAAATTTCTCCAAGTGATTTTAGCAGAACCCTTCCTTTTCAATGAACTAAGAGACACTAGTAGTATAACTAATCTGCATTGTTTTCCTTTTCCTTCTCTCCCCTTTCCCCCATCCTAGTTTCTTTTTCCTTTTGAACAGTTCCTTCCCATTTCACAATATATATTGTACTGTTTTAATCTTAATAGACTACAGATAAGTCTTATAACCAGTGGCATCTTTTCTTCAATGAAATGTACCCACAAGATATTTTGGAGGAAGCACTTTTTACTTTCAGAGTTATGAATAGTGACTGGTAGACAGGAACTAAAATTGAATGTTTTTGTCAGGAAACAAAACTACAGGCAGAAACTAACGAAGTGAACTTTTACTGTGCTGGGAATAAAAGTGAAGCTGTTACTCAGTGCACTGGATTTTAGTTTTTGGGAAGAGCTGACTGTCTCAATACCTTGACATTGCTGGGCAAGTTTTGTAGTTCACTCTCTCTTTCTATCTCAATCTTCATTCACTCTCCTATAAATTTTCCAGTAACAGTTTATATAAAGTAGTCTAGGAAAGTGGAATAACCCCAAAACATGTAGTTAAAATGGTAGATTATTTGAAACAATTCACAAAGGAAATTTTGGTTTTGTTTTGATTCTGGTTACATGTTGTCTAGATTTTTATATATAAACCTAGGTGGAACATCACCCTTTAGAAGGCAGTGTCAGAGAAAACAATGTTCCGTCTTTGCATTCAAAAAACACAGAATATTTGGAATAAATTATCTTTTAAGCATGTTAGGCATTGATGTCTTTTTGATTTAAGGGAAGGGCCTATATGTTAACTAAATATCAACTTGAATGAAATAGGGCTGTGCTGTGGCTAGTTATTAGCATCATCTCAGTGTGTTTCAAATTTAATATTAGTATAAGCCATACTACTGAAACTGCATCCATGGCTGGATAATGATAAAACAATTAATTTAATATAATAGGAATGTGTTCTGGTTTCTCAAAATTGTTACAGTAAGTGGGTAGTAGAGTATGCATAGAAAACTTGCTTTTCTTTTTATTATTAATCTGTATTCATTGTGCATATTAACTGAGTTCCTCACGGTGTTTCTATGTATCCACACAACACACACTGATGAAACTCAGCTTTCTTTGTTTCACCCTTCTCCATCACTGTGATTCCCAGACTCTGGTAATCACTGTTCTGCTTTAAGGTTAACTATTTTTAGCTTCCGTGTCTGAGAGAGATCATGCAGTATTTCTCTTTCTGTTTCAGATCTACTTCACTTAACATAATGCCTTATGCTTCCATGAATTTTGCTGTAAATGACAGTATTTCATTCTTATCTGTGGCTGAGTAACATTTCATTGTATAGTGCACCACATTTGTTTTACCTATTTATCTATACTATACCTTAGTTATAATGAATAGTGCTACAATAAAAATGGGCACGCAGGTAACGTTTGACTTGTTGATTTCATTACCTTCGAGTATATACCCAAAACTAGGATAGCAGTATCATACGGTAAATCTTCTTTTAACTTTATGATGAAACTCTGTACTGTTCCTCATCATGGCTGTACAGCTTTCCAGCCTCACCTATAGTGCCTAAGAATACCTTTCTCTACACAACCCTGAGAGAAAGTGTTATTGTTTATTTGATCATAGCCTTTCTACTGGGCGGAGATAGTATATTTTTGTAGTTTTGATTTATATTTCCCTAATGGTTAACAATACTTTTTTCTTGTATAGTATTTGTTAGCCATGTGCATTTCTTCCCCTCCTCCTCCACGCTCCTACTTATCCTTCTGCTCCTTCTGCTTCTCATCCTCCTGCTATTCCTTGTTCCTCTCTGTCTCCTCCTCATCCTGGAGCTCCTGCTCCTTCTGCTTCTCCTCCTCCTCCTCTTTCGCCTTCTCCTTCTTCTTTTACTATTTTTTTAAGCAAAAGGAAAGTAAGAAACCAAAACAAAACAATTTCACAATCAGCCAATAAGACAGTAACAATCATCAGCACATTGCATATTACCGTATTCCCAGAAATTACTTAGGATAAAAAATATAGACATGAAACATTATCCAACAAATTATTAACACAAAACTTTTGCCTCAATGAATCAAGAGAAACCTGCTATATGACTATATTTTTTGTGATGATTGCTCTATTGTTTTCAAATAAACATTTCACATTAAAAATAAAATCTGAAGATGACTCTGAGAAAACTACTTTTCACTCAAAATTCTTTTTCTCTAACTGCCCCAACTTTTTATATACATAGATTTTGTTTCAGTTCATCACACCAGTGCAACAATACCATAGTCACATATGTGTGACTTATTCAGTTCACTGAGAAGTATATTTTCAGTACTCATCCATTTAAGAGTGAAAATGTCTAGTTCATTGTTTTTTATAGCTGAGTGGTATTCCATTATGTAGAAATATCACATCTTTTTTATTTATTTCTCATTCGAGGGGCATTTAGGTTGTTTCCAAGATCTAGCTATTATGAACTGGGCAGCTGTGAACATAGGTGCACATATATCACTGTGGTGGAATATTTTTAGTTCTTTTGGGAAGATACCCAGAAGGGGAATAGCTGGGTCAAATGGGACCTCCAATCCTAGCTTTTTGAGGAATATCTACACTGACTTTCACAGTAACTGTACCAGCCTACATTCCCACCAACAGTGGAGAAGGGTTCCTTTTTGCCCATAGCCCCTCCAGCATTTGTTATTGGTTGACTTCGTAATACTAGCCATTCTTTCTGGGATGAGGTGGAATCTCAGTGTTACTTTCATTTGCATCTCTCGAATGGCCAGTTTTGTTGAACATTTTTTCACATATTTATTTGGTGCTTGTACTTCTTCATCTGAGAAGTGTGTGTTCATCTCAGTGCCCATTTTTGGATTGGGTCTTTAAATCTTGGAGGACTGATTTTTTTAAACTTCTTTATATGCTCTCAATATTAATCCTTTATCTGAGGGACAGCTGCAAACATTTTCTCCCAGATTGTGGGTAGTCTCTTCACACTGATGGTGGTTTGTCTTACTGTGCAAAAGCTTTTCAGTAGGATGAGATCCCATTTGTTGATTTTTTGTGATAATTCCTGTGCAGTCTAACTTTTATTCATAAAGTCTTTGCCTACACCAATGTCTTCAAGAGTTTTACCTAGTGTATCCTCCAGCAGATTTAATGTTTCTGTTTTAATGTTGAGATCTTTCATCCATTTAGATTTTAATTTAGTACATGGTGAAAGATATGGGTCCAATCTTAATCTTCGGCATGTGGAAAGCCAGTTTTTCCAGCACCATTTATTAAAAAGGCTATCTTTCTTCCAGTGAATGTGTTTGGTACCTTTGTCAAAGATAAGGTAGTTTAGTGTGTCTGGAGTTGTTTCTGGATTTTCTAATCTATTCCATTGATCCTCGGTTCTGTTTTTTTGCCAGTACTACACTGTTTTCATCACAGTAGCATTATAGTGTAATTTCAGGTCAGAAATTGTCATGCCCCTTGTCTTGTCTTTGTTGCCCAGGATCATCTTTGCCATTCTAGGTCTCTTCTTGTTCCAGATGAATTTTAGAATCGTTTTCTCTAATTCTGTAAGATATGTTATTGGCATTTTGATTGGGATTGCATTGAATCTGTATAACAGTTTTGGAAGTATGGCCATTTTGACTATATTGATTCTTCCTACCCAAGAACATGGGATATCTCTCCATCTTCTAATATCCTCTTCAATCTCCTTTTTCAGAGTACAATAGTTTTCAGTATAGAGGTCTTTTACATCTTTTGTTAGATTGACTCCTAAATGTTTCTTTTTTCTGGATGCTATTGTAAAAGGTATTGTTTCCCTAATTTCTCTCTCAATGAGATTGTTATTCGTGTACAAAATATGCTATTAATTTTTGAGTGTTGACTTTGTAACCAGCTATGTTGCTAAATCTGCTTATTAAATCTAGAAGTCTCTTGGTGGAATTTTTGGGATCTTCTAGGTAGGGTATCATGTCATCTGCAAATAATGCTAGTTTAACTTCTTCCTTTCCTATCTTTATTCTTTTTATTTCTTTCTCTTGTCTAATTGCTCTAGCTAAAGTTTCCAGAACAATGTTAAATAAGAGTGGAGAGAGTGGACATCCTTGTCTTGTTCCTGGTTTTAGAGTGAAAGCTTTCAGTTTTTGTCCATTTCGTGTGATGTTAGCTATCAGTTTGTCATAGATAGCTTTTATCAGGTTGAGATAAAGACCATCTATTCTAATTTTCTGTAGAGTTGTTACCATGCACAGGTGCTGGACTTTATCAAAAACTTTTTCTGCATCTATTGAAATAATCATATGACTTTTATCCTTGGTTCTGTTAATATGGTGTATTACAGTTATGGATTTGCCTATGTTGAACCATCCCTGCATCCCTGGGATGAATCCCACTTGATCATGGTGTACAATCTTTTTGATGATTTGCTGCAGTCTATTTGCTAGTATCTTATTAAGAATTTTTGCATCAATGTTCATTAGGGAGATTGGTCTATAATTCTCTTTCTTAGTTGGATCTTTCTCTGGTTTTGGAATCAGAGTGATGCTTGCTTCCAAAAATGAATTTGGGAGTATTGCTTCCCTTTCAACTTCATAAAAGAGTTTGAGAAGTAGTGGTGTTAGGTCTTTACTAAATTTCTTGTAGAATTCAGCAGTGAATCCATTGGGATCTGGGCTCTTCTTTGTTTATAATTTTTTAATTACATTTTTAACTTCATTTATTGCTATTGGGTTATTTAAGATTTTTATGTCATTTTGATTCAGCTTTGGTAATTCATATGCATCTAAGAATGTGTCTATTTCCTCTATATTTTCCATCTTACTAGAATACAAGTAGGTATAGATAATTTTCTGGATTTCGACAAGATATGCTGTGATTTCACCCTTTTTATTCCTAATTGCATGGATTTGAGTCCTTCCTTCCCTTTTTTTGATAAGGTTGACTAAAGGTTTATCAATTTTGTTTAATCTTTCAAAGAATTAACTCTTCAATTCATTGATTCTTTGTATTTTCTTTTACTTTTTTTTAACCTGATATATAAAACTCTCTTAGTCCGTTTCCTCATTGCTGACATACAGTACCTGATCCTCACCACTTAACGTGGGAGAGGTTTAATTGGAGTCACAGTTTCTAGAGCTCTTGCCTACCATAGTCCACTGGCTCCCAAGGCATGGGGCAGAGGATCGCAGCAGAAGAATAGGTGTTCAAGTCATGGGGGATGGGAAGCAGAGAGAATGAAGGGAAGAAGTGGGAGGGGACGTTATCCTGCCAGGTCATGCCTGCACACCAGCACACCTCCACTGGTCCACCTCTCTGGATCAGATCATGACTCCTCACATCATATTTAGCTGTAATGCCCCCATAATCCAGTCACCTTTTAAAAGTTCCTCCTTTCAGCTCATCAGGCTTTGGGGGGACATCCAGATATAAACCTAAACAAAACCTGTAAAATTGTACAGCTTAATGGCATACAATGTTTCCATACATATCTACATTGTCCAATGCTTAAATTACGTTTAATGTAATTATCACCTCAAATACACATCATCTAGGTGGAGACTTCTGAAGACCTCTCTTCTAGATCCTTGAAATGTATAGAACATTATTGTTATTTTTTAGTCACCCTAATTTGTACTAGCGCTCCAAAATCTCTTGGTCCTATCTAACTGTAATTTTGTAGTCATTGATTGATAGTTTCCTATCCTTCCCTCTAGTCATTTACCCTGTGTTCTTTTAACTTCCATCTGACTCTCAGCTTCTAGATCAATTTATTTAAATTGCATATATGAGTCAGATCATTTGAGACTTGTTTTTCTGTGCTGGGCTAACTTAACATATTGATCTCCTGTTTTATGCAAGTTGTCATGCATGACAAAATCTCATCGTTTTTTTTGGACTGAATCATATTCCATTATGTATGCTCCACATTTTTTTATCTATTCATCCACTGTGAGACTGATTGTTTCCATGTCTTCATTTTTATGTTTAGTGCTGCAATAAACATGAAAAAGCAGCAGTCTCTTTGACATACTGATTTCATTTACTTTAGATATATTCCCAGTGGGGATTGATCAGTCATAAGGTAGTTATATTTTTAATTTTTGAGGGATCTCTCCACTGTTTTTCACAATGGCTGTACTAAATTTGCATCCCCACCAACAATGTGCAGGGGATCCTGTTCGCCACATCCTTTTGGGAACATATTGTCTTTTATCTTTTTCATAATTGCTATTAATCCTGAAGTGTGGTGATAACTCCTTGTGGTTTCTACTTTCACTTTCATGATGATTAGTGATTGTAGCATTTGTTTGTGCACTTTTTGGCAATTTGTGTATATTCTTTAGAGAAATGAGACATATATATTTATACTTCTGCCCACTTTTGACTTGCTACTGATATGGTCCTAAGCTTTAAACATTCTAGATATTAACACTTGGTCAATTGTATAGTTGACTAATATTTTCTGGCACTCTGTAGGCTCTTTCTACTCTGTTGCTTGTTTCTTTAGCTGTGCAAGGGTTCTTAATTAGTTTTGATACCATATGTTTATTTTTCTTTTGATTCTTGTGATTCTGGATTCTTTTCCAAAAAACGTATTTGCCCATTTAAATGTCTGCAAGCATTTCCGAATTGGATTTCAGTATTTTCATGGGTTCCAGTATTATAAATAAGTCTTTAATCCATTTTAGCTGATATTTTATCTGGTGAAAAAAATATGAGTCTAGTTTTTGTTGTTGTTGTTACTTCATTTAGTATGAGGTTAGCTGCTGGTTTATTATATAGTTTTTTTTTAATGTTGAAATATGTTACATTTAAATTGAATTTCTTCAGAGTTGTTTTAATGACAAAGGATTGCTGAATTTTATGAAATGTCTTTCTACATCTATTGAGATAATAATTTTTTTATCTTTATTCTAATTGTGTGGTGTATCAACTTTACTAGCTTGCATATATTTTACTATCTTTTTATCCATAAGATGAATTCTGCTCGATCATGGTGGATAATTTCTTTAATGTGTTTACTGTTTGATTTGCTAGTACTTTGTTGAGGATTTTTGCACATATGTTAATGAAGAAAAATAGCCTCTAGTTTTCTTTTTTTCATGTGTTCTTGACCAGTTTTTGTAACAAAATAATGCTTACTTTATAATGTGTTTGGAAGAATTCTTTTCTCTTTGATTTCTTTGGAATAATTTTTAAGAGTTGATACTAGTATTTCTTTGTTTGGTAGAATTCAACAATGAAGACATCTGGTCCTGGTATTTCTTTGGTAAGAGAATTTTCCTTTTATTGACTCTCATTAGTTATTATTGGTTGGCTCAAGTTATCTATTTATTGTTCAATCTTAATATAGTGTATAAACATAGGCGTTTTCCCATTTTTCCTGAGTTTTCAATTTTTTTGATCAGTGGTGGTTGGTAATTATCCATAATGATCATTTGTACTTCAGTGAAATTCTTAATATCTCTGTGTTTGTTTGATTCAGTCTTTTCGCTTTTTTTGTATCAGAAACCAAGACCTTGTACTTGCCAGTCAGGCGCTTATGCTGTTGAGCTATATGCCCAGCAGTTTATTTTGTCTTGCCTAAGTATTTATCAATTTCATTTATCTTTTCAGAGACCCAGCGGTTTGTTTTGTTGGTTTGCTGTTATTTCTTTAGTTCCCTGAGTTACATAATTTTCTCCAGATTTTCACTTTTTGTTATAATTGTTGATATAAACTTGCTTCTTATAACTGTTTTTGATATATCACAAAGGTTTTGGAATGCTAGTTTTCACATTCATTCATTTCAAAATTTTTGAATATATTTCCTGATTTGTTCTTTGATCCATTGTCTGTTCAAGAGTGAGTTACTTTCCATATATATGTATAGTTTCCAAAGTTTTTCTTGTTTTTTTTTTTTAGTTTTATTGCCTATGATTAAAAAAATTGGTACTCAACATGATTTCAGTTTTTAGAATTTTTTGAGCCTTATCCTGTGGCCTATCCTTTGATCTATTCTAGAAAACATTTCACGTGTTGATGAAAAATATGTACTCTGGAGCTGTTGGATACAAAGTTCTGTAGATATCTGTTAGGTCCATTTGAACCA
>RJWM01050643.1:0-10697 GCA_004363535.1 Dasyprocta punctata
GAATTACATAGTGAGACCTTGCCTCAAAAAAACACACATAAAAAATTCCCAGACTGAGCTTGAATTTGCAATCCTCCTGCCTCAGCCTGCCGAGTGTCGAAATTGCAGATGTATGCCACCATTCCCAGTCTAAACTGCTTTTTAATCAAACATCAGGACTACACCAGAGTTAAATGTACAGTCTGATCAGATGGCCCCTGAGAAATGATTCACTTATACCATATTTATTTACAACTAATAATACTACTTTATTATGAGGCTTAAAAAGAGGCTTTAATCTATCTAAATAGCATTAAAGCTAATTAAATTACTCTCAGCAAAGTCTCTTGCATTGTTTAGACTTAAAATATGTCACATGGAGTATATAACACATTAACTTCCTATGGGGCTAAAATTGAACCAAAAAGTCTTGGCAAATATGAAAAAAATTTATAGACCTATAATCTATATAGATGATACAGTCACAGCTATATACTGCTACTAGTCTTTTTATTATTTGGAGAGGCAGTTTCTTAAAGAAAACAGTATAAAATGTGTCTTTTTCAACCTTTAAAATCTCTGAAGTGTGAGCATATTTGAAATGCTATTTTTCAGGAACCCTGGAATCAGGTTTGCTACCATATTTCTGTTACTGTTTATAGAGCAAATCATGAAGTTAGAATTCTGAAATGTGAAAGGAAGAAGAAGAAGAGGAATGTGATACCAATATCTTTACATGGGTTCCTTCCAGTAATTATGTAGTATTATACAATATTAATTAGATTGGTATTATCGAAGTAGCATGCTGAAACTTTTTCTTTACCTTACATCACATTCTTGGAATGATTTGGGGGAGGGGTTTGAAACAGGGTCTTGCTATGTAATCTAGACTGGCCCTGAACTTACAGAAATCCTCCTGCCTCAGCCTCCCAAGTGCTGAGATTAAAGGTGTGCAGCACCACATTTAACCCTTTTGGAATGATTTTACTTTGGGGATTTTTTTTCTTATAGTCTAATTAACTTGAAATCATTGATTTGAGCTATAGTGGTTGATATCCTAGCTAGTAAACACTTCCTTCTGCCATGATGTTAAATTCCTGGCATGGTTTATGTTTGAAAAAATTAGAGAAGTTTCCCATTTGGACATCTTGAGGGGCTAAGATGCCCTTTAACTAACCAGTGCAAAAACACATGCCGGTTCCTGGTAGAGACAGGACAGGTCAAGGACGTGACATTTGGGGGACAATTCATGGGTTTTCAGTGCTGTGGCTCATTAAAGCTTGTGATCTTCTTAGAATGAGCAGAATTTCCCTTCTGTCCCTTGTCACACATTAAAAAACCTCACAGCTTGTATAACGTAACCATTTGGGGTTGCTTTAACTTGGACTGCGATGAACGGAAGCGAGCCACGCTGGCTAGTCCTGCAATGCTCCATTTAAACAGAGGCCAAACAGTTGGCGCCTGGCAGGGTCCAACCTGAAACAAAGCAGAAGCGTGATGTTTCGGCCAACCCACAGCGAGCTGTGATCGGCCAGAAGCTCCTCAGCGGTCTCTGCGTAGCTCCCAGCCCTAAGCAGGCACCGTCACCCGAACAGTCTTCTGTCAATCCCAAGACAGTTAGGGCAGCCACAGCGGCTGTAGCGCTAGCGCAGCGGTGGCGAACCTATGGCACATGGGCTGTTTTTTCTTTTAAGGCAAAAGTGTATGAGTTGCTTTTTTTTCCAAACTAAAACCTCAGTACAGTATTCAGGTTTCACTGCAGTGTTGACACTTTGAGATAAAGAAGTAGGTTTGGGGATGCAGTTAGGCCCTCATCCCTAAAAGGTTCGCCCTCGCTGCACTAGAGGAAGCTATGGAAGTTAAAAGAGCCCCTGGCATCTGACCTGATCAATGATAGCAGCCAGAACTCGGAGCCTGCCTTAAGGGACATCCACACCAGAGGACAGGAGTCCAGCCTAGTAACAGAGGAAAAATACCAATTTGTTGTTGTCAGTCCAATAGAAACCTACAGACCTTGCAACTTACTGGAAACAACTGCCCACAATGAACTGGTTTTGGTCTTCTTTTTCCTTCCTGTTTTGATGTTATTTAATTACTTAAACTCTTATTTAAACAAAATTTGTTTTCAGGAAAAAAAGGAATAAATGTGTTTCTTGCAATATTGACTTTTTTTTTTTTTTTTTTTTTGGTCTTTTCAGGACAGGGTTTCTCCATGCAGTTCAGGTTGGCCTTGAATTCACTTTGTAGTCCACGCTGGCTTTGAACTCACAGCGTTCCTACTGCCTCAGCCTCCCAAGTGCCAGCAGGATAACCCTATTTCTAAACTTTTGTACTTAATCACTGACCTCTGAATTCTCACAGCACTTTTATTTTGTCATAAAACATTTAATTATTGCTTGTTTTACATAGAGAGATCTGCTTCTTCTATATTTTTCTTTTTAATTCAATGTACCATACTACCATATTGGTCCAGCCTAGCCTCATGTTACAACCTCTGGAACACCTCTGAAATTCTTTACAGCCCCATTAATTTGGTATCAATATGGCAATAATACCAGCCAAAGTTACTGTGTATACTCTCTGTCTTGGTTACTTTTATTTTTCTCTCGCTGCTGGAACAGAATACCTGACACCCAAAATGAAGGATGGAAAGGTTTATTTATCTTACAGTTTGTGGAGGTTTCAGTCCATAATCAGCTGGCTCCAAGGCAGAGTGGCATGGCATTGGGGCAGCACTTCAAGGCAGCAGCAAGCAAAAGCAGCCAGAGTAAAAGGGGCAAGAGCAAGCCTCTTCTCCTCCCTTGTATTGTACACAGGCCACCCCCTCCCTCCAGGGTGGGTATAACATTCACAAATATCCTTGCCTCCCTTTGCACAGGATGAGGCTATTTACAAAGTAAGAACCCTGGCTCCCTGCTGAGTCTCTCAGTTAAACTTCTGACCTCAAATTGACACAATGAACAGGTAACTGCTTGTGCTCTACATCTCAGGATGTAGAGCTGCCCAGTTAATTCTAGACTTCTCAAGTTGACACAGTGTATAAACCATAACACTCTCTGTGTAGGCATTACTCAATTGTACAGGTATATGTTATTTTATTGTATCTCCCTTCATTGTGCTTTGCAGATATAGCATTTTTCATAAACTGGAGATTTGCTTTGAGCAAATGTATTGGTGCCAACATCATATGTTCAGTTCATGTCTCTATGATACATGTGGGGATTCTCACAACATTTCGAACTTTTATATTACTATTGTATTCATCACGGTGATTTGTGATCATTGATTTTTTTATACATGTCTGCAATATATAATGTTTATATTCATTTTAGGAGGTAGGTACATGTGTTTAACACATCTTAATATTTTTATTCTACTTTTCCTCTTCCTCCCTCCCTCCAACTCTGGATCCTGTCTCATTTGCAAAAGATCCATCTGCCTGTTCCCTATTGCCAAGATTTTATTTTGGTTTTTGTTGTAGTCAGGGGTTACAGGAAGAACAGCTGCATAAAGGACACAGGATTTGTAATACTGTTTATAATAGCTACCCAGAGTTAAACACAAGAAAGTGCAGGAAAACCTATCCACAACACTAAGACCCAGGATATTTAGCCGAGGGCCTGGATCCCACAGCAATGTCCTGCAAGAGTCCAGCTAGAGACCCAAATGCATGACAATGCCTCCCACAAATCCAGCTGGAAATCTAAGAGCCCACAATAAGGACTCATGCCAGTCTATTTACGGTTCTGTGCCGGGAAGGTCAAAGGTCAGCGGTGGAACTAGAAAGTCTATGCCAGCAGGGTGAAGGAGCTGTGCAGTGGGTTGAGGGTTCTACATGGGAGCTGAGAAGTCATGCTCAAAAGAAGAAGCGGGGCTGCCCTGAAGAGCACCACAGCCATCCCCAGCGGCAACAAGGTCCCGCGCTCCTCCGACGATGAGAACAGTGGAGCACAGGACAGGAAGTCCAGCATGACAAGCTTCTCCAGCACACAGCTTCCCCTCCAGAGCCAGGAAGCGATGCACAATGTGAGGAGCAGAGCTCCCGCAACATGAACCACAGCCACTCTCACCGACGAGGTCCCGAGCTCCTCCAATGATAATGGCCAAATCCATACTGGGGAAGCCAGCATGACAAACACCTCCAGGAGAACCAGCGCCTCGAACAGCAACTCTTGAAAGAACCCATAACACCTCACTCTTCTCCACATCTCTATTTATGCTGGTAACTTTCTTCAGGTGGGCCATCTTTACTCAACACCAGCTGAATTAATTCAGCTGGTGCTAAGTTGACCACTAGTTTTTAATCCATAACAGTTTTTTAAAATTGTTTATACTTTGGATTTCTCATATAAAAAAGAAACAAGTTATGTGATAAAAGAAATAAATTATGTGATATTTACCCTTGTGGGTCTCGTTTATTTCAATTAATATTATTACTCCAAGGAGCACCCATTTTCCTACAAATGACTCAAATTTATCCTTCTTTATGGCAGAGTAGTACTCCATTGTGTATAAATACAACAGTTTCCTTATCCATTCACCTGTTGATGAACACACAGGCTGCTTCCAAGATTTAGCTATTATGAATTGTACTGGTACAAACATTGCTATGCATCTCACTGTACTATGCTGTCTTTAACTCTTTTGGGAAGACACCAAGATGGGGAATAGGTGGGTTGAATGGAATTTCTGGTTTTAGTTTGTTGAGGAAATCTCCAAACTGATTTCAATAGTGACTGTGCAACTTTGCATTTCCACAAACTATGTCAAAGGTTTCCTTTTTCCACAGCCTTACCAGTATTTGATTATATATATATGTATATATATATCCCATTCTTTCTGGAGACAGATGGAATCTCAAGGCTGTTTTAATTTTTCACTATCAGTCAGAGATGTTGAGCATTTTTTCATTTACTTACTGTACTTTTTCTTCTGAGAAGTGTCTATTCATTTTAGTTGTTCACTTTTTGATTGGGTCTTTTATGGAAGGGGGTCTAATTTTTTGTTTTTATATAGTCTAGGTGTTAGTCCTTTGTCTGAGGGATAGCTCGTAAAAATTTTTTCCCGTTGTTTGGATTATCTCTTCACTCTTTTGGTTATTTTTCTTCCTGTGGAGAAGCTTTTTATTTATTTATTTAGGTACCTAGGATCAAACTCACAACCACGCACCTTCCAGGCAGGCACTTACGCCACTGAGCTAAATCCCCGGCCCTCTATTTTGAGACAGAGTCTCACTATGCAGTTCAGGCTGGCCTTGAACTCACTTTGTAGCCCAGGCTGGTCTCGAACTCACAACGATCCTCCTGCCTCAGCTTCCTGAGTGCTGGAATTAAAGGCATGTGCCACCATGTCCCACTAGCATGTTTATTTATGTACTGAGAAGGATGATGCCAATTTCAACTCCACTGCCTAGCAATACATTGCTTGGATTGTCTAGGGGCTTGCTGTTTTTCTGGGCTGAAGCAACTTCTTCACATGGCTTGCCCTTGGCACTCTGTTTTTTGGGATGGCCACACCCTGGCCATGCCTGCAGCCCTGCTTCAACAGCTCCCAGCATATATCATCTTGTGTTTTCATTCTGTTCCCAAGGTCAGGGACTCTCTCCTCACATTGGTCATTTCTGTGGTACCTGTTTTCAATAGAATTCTTTATCCTTGGAACTTAAATTTGGCACCTTTTTCATGCACTCTGTTTCTTTGGTAAATTTGTCATTCATATTTTGAATAGTTTTGATCAGCTCTTCTAATTTTTTGTTTCTTCTATAACCACATTAGCCAATTTGTTAGTTATTTCCATTATCTTTTGGCTTATGTCATCTTTGATATAATCAATATAAGCTCACTGAGTTTCTTTGTTTCCTCTTTGATCATGGAAAGTAAGGGAAGACAAAGGTGACTAAAATACAAAAGAGCAAGTAGAATAGAAAGGAGGTAAATTTAAAAAGAAGAGTGATAAAAGAACAGAATGAAGAAAAACTTAAAAAATTAAAAACTAAAAAACAAAACTGATACAGAAGCAATAATGAAAGAAAAGAAAATAGAAAAAGAAAAAAAAATGAAGAGAACCCAGAACAGAGACACAAGCAAGACAACACACAAATCTCCCCCATGTGGGCACTATACATTATAGCTATGCCCACACAATTCCCTTTCTGCTGTAGTTGTAATCTGCTTGTGAGCAGACAAACCAGCTTCCTCTCTGCCTGTAGGGTGCTTGACAGCCTGCCTGGGAGTGGTAGGCTTTTGGGTGTGATTAACTACAGACTTTCTGGCTAAAAGTCATGCTTTTGGGTGTGATTAACTACAGACCTTTGCCTCTGTCCAAAGATCCATCCACCACAATTAATTTGGGAAGAAAAGAATGTGACATAGTTGCCCAGCACATGTTGGTTTCTACCATTGACCTACCACCCCCAACCCCTGCTGCCAGGCATATCCCACTGTAGTGTCTGTGTTATCCCTCCAGGGGCTCTCCATCTAGTGTATCACCAGAAGTTCTCTGCCCTGGCCAACCTTCTCTGTTCCTTCACACGCAGATCCCGAACCATCCCCAAAAGTTCCACATTCCAACCCATGGAATTTGGTGCAGACTCTGGGTTTGGCAGAGGGTTTTGTTTTCCTGCAAGGGATGGTAGGCTGTGGGTAGGATGGCGGGCCTGCTGTCTCTAGACTTTCTGGGGTATGGGAAACAATAGGGAAGTGCTCACTCTGGATCAACTCTGCTGAGACTCTTTTCCTCCGGCTTTTGTCCAGGGATATGATACTCGGGTTCCCGCCAGCGGGTTTAATGCTGTTCACATTTCATGGTATTCTGCCTAAGGCAGGGGGTTTTCCTCGTCAGTGCTGTGTGGTCAGTGGTGGGTAGGATGCTGCCAGGACACAGTGTTCCCTGGTATTTGGGAGGATGATGAGGGGAAGGTCCGCCCATTTCTACGTTGCTATCTCTCCTTTTCTCCAGTTGCTGTTCATGGCTTCCCTGAGGCTTCAGCTGCAGTTTACTTCCACGCTGGGTTTCCTCTTCCAGATGGGAGAGTTTGTGTGTAGGGAGACTGTCCCAGGAGTCTGGCCTCTGCAGCACTGGCTCCTTCCTCAGGCTGTTGGAATCACACCCAAGATGACGCACTTTCCAAGTAAAGGGTGCAGGAGGGGGCATGGCCTAGTAGTGGCACTGCTTCCCTTTTGCAGCAACCCAGATACTTGGTTTGGTCCACAGAATTCATTCATTCAGCTCATTGTTTCAGAGGTTTCAGATCGTATTTGATCGGTTCCACGGCAGAAACATGATGGAAGTGTATGATGGAGCACAGCTGTTCACTGCGTGGTAGGTGGGAAGCAGAGCACAATGGAAGAGCACCAGTAAGACCCTATGTCCAAAGCCACACCCCCAGCCATCCGCAGCAAGTCAGCCCCACCTCCTAAGGGCCTGTTTAGCTGCTAACACCTGTGGTTTAATCCAGGGTTGAATATTGCAACCCCAACAACCAATCACCTTTCCAGGAGTCTCTTAATTCAGTTAAGTTGACAATTAAGCTTGATTGCTACAATAAGAAAGTGAGACAGCTTCATCACTGAGTTGGAAAAAGCTTTAGGGGTCTGTGTGAAAGGTCAAACTAGCCACAATGATACTTTAGCCAAAGCCTAATCCAAATCAGGTTCTAAATCTCTTCAGTTCAGTGCAGGCTGTGAGAGGTGAGGAAGTTGCAGAGGTTGATTTATGAGGTGAAAGGAAACGGACTTGCTCCATAAGATAAAAGCACACAGTGAAGTAGCAAGTGCTGAGGTAGGAGCTGCAGCAAGTCACCCAGAAGCTCTAGCTAAGACAACTGATGAACACGTCAGTGACAACAGAGTTTCAGTGTTGACGGACTGATACTGGGGAACAGTGCCACGTAGGACTTTCATTGCTAGACAGAAGTTGATGGCTGGTTTCAAGGGACAGGCTGAATCTCTTTTTAGGGCACTAATGCAGTTGGTAACTAAGTTGGTGTAGTTTACACCTAGATGTCCCTCTAATGCCTCATCCACTCATAGGTGTGGCTGTTGGATCATGGGGAGGGAGATGATACTCACCAGGAGGTCAGTCCACAATGAATTTATAACTGAATGTGACATTGGGAGGTAAAGGTTAGTGGGAAGAGGCAGGTCCCTATGGGAGTGGCCTGGAAGCCTTTATCTTTTTCCTCCTGCCTTGGTCCTTGTCTGCTTCCTGTCTGCCATGCCATATGCAGTTCTTCTCTATGATGCCCCTCTGCCATGCTACCCTACCATGCAGCCCTGCCTTGAAGCCAATTGACTGTGGACTGAAGTCTCTACAGAGTATGAGCTAAAACAAACCTTTTTCCTGTAAGTTGCAGGTATGAGGTACTGTGTCCCACTGACAAGAAAGTAACAAAGACAAAGCTGAAGTTAACACTCATTTGTTATTCTGAAAATATGACAGCCCAGATCAGGCGTGGTGGTGCACATCTGTAATCTCAGCATTCAGGGGGCTGAGGCAGGAGGGTCGCCAAGTGTTCAAGGCCAATCTGAACTATATAGCTGAAAGGTTCTTGCTCTAGTATAAATTACTGTACATTTATGGCAATGGTCTAATATGGCAGAAGGGTGAAGTGGGAACGCTTACCCCCATGACCACTCCCTCCTTCTTCCCCTTTGGCCCAAATTGTTACTTTCCCATTTGCGTGCAAAGAAAATTCCAGTCAGTTCCTTGCATGTCATCAATGCCCGCCCCATGTGCCACTTCCAATCAGAGGTCATATAACCCTCTGCCTCTCTGTATCGGTCGGAGGAGAAAGACAAACCCCTGCGAGTTATGGGCTCCTCTCTGCGTCCTCAGTAAATGGCCACTTTCTCTGTCCTTGTGCTTCTCTATTGTGCCAGAAAACTCTTAATAATAGCAAGATCCTGTCTCAAAAAAAAAAAATTCTTGCTGGGTCATAGCTCAGTGATACATTGTGTGCTTGACATGCTCAAGGCCCTGAGTTCAACTGCCCTAGCACCATACAGAAATTAAATTAAAAGACATTTTAGCTCAAACTGGGTCCAAATGTTCTTGAAAAGGTCCTAGGGGAGAGGAAGGGGATTAAGAATTAAGATGTGTCATGTACATATACCAACTTCCCACAACTAATCACTATGTGCTACAAACCCACCCTAATAAAAGAATAAAAGAAAAAAGAAAAGGTTTTTGTAAATAATATAATTTTCACTTTGGAACCTGAGACTTAAAAGTTGGATAATTTGCCCAAGTAAGCGGCAAAGTTAGAAGTTCATCCCCAATTCAAGCCACTCAGTCTTCACAGGCACCACACATCTCAAACACAACTCTAAGCTCTCAGGGACTACCAAAGGCCCTGCAGGCAAAGTGTTGGTGGCTCCCTTGAATCCAGACACAGTGATGCAAGTGGTTCTTTCACATCCGCAACCAGTGTTTCCTCTGCTTGTTTCACTGGCCCAGCTTCCCCTCAATCCCCACATGCCTCTTTCTTTTGGGAAAAACTTTCCACAGACAAATTATGTGTTTGGGGAACCACTGTTTTTTTTTGTTGTTTGTTTGTTTGTTTTGTTTTGTTTTTTTGAAAGACCCAAACCCTGGGGCAATTGAGTGGTTTGGGCTAGCCTAACTGTACAGTCCAATCACAGCACCACATTCCCAGCCACAAAGTCTACACAATTGAATTAGGATTCTGAGCACTTTTGCTGGTGGGAAAAAGGAGGGTTGCAGAGGTTATTTCAGAGGTTATCATAGGCACATTATGACATCCAGGAAGCGGCAAGGGTAGAACTCCAACCCAGTCATAAGTCTGAAGTTAAGCGATGAAAGAATTGATGCTTGCTTATAAGATGTTAACATGCGAGAATTGACGCTCATTTATAAGATATTGACAGTAGAATTGTATATTGGGGAATTTTAGATTTTTTTCTTGAACTTTTAACTGGATAAAATGGTCAATGAATAAGTGAGCTAGAGAATAACTTATAAAAATATTATCTAGAAAATAAAATGAAAGTCAAGTTACAAGGTAAAGCAAGCTAAAGGAAATATAATTATTTGTGTTTTTAAGACACAAAGTTTTAAGATACAAATTTAAGATATAAATTTTGTACTGTTACTCTTGTGCCAAAACCTGGGATATAACCTACTTATAAAACTAGTCTTTCTTCATTCGAAAAATTGTCTTACATAGTTTATTTTCCACTGACTTAGCTTTTCTAGAGAATGTTCCAACAAGAAGTTCGATAAATTAGTCTTGAGCCCGTCAGAGAGGTCTAGAGTACAAGTATAAATAGAGAAACTTTTACAAGTAATTTTTTGGGTGGAGACAGAATGATTTTATTAAAAGGCTAAGTAGGAAGCCAACACAAGATAACAACAGGGCTCCTCATCACCTTCAAATCTTGCTCTTCCATGGAATCAGAAGGAATCTATTTAAAATTTGAAATTTAACACATTACTCCTTTGCCTTAAGATCTGACAGTGACTCAGATCAACTAGAAAATCAAGTCCAAGCTCAGCATCGGCTCTCACCCCAACTTTACATCACATTTTCAGTACCAGCAACATGGAATGAGTAGTTTCTGATGTACATCATGGTGACAATAACTATGTTGTTTCTCACTGCATTGTCTTAGATCTCATGATGTCCCCCTTCTCTGTAAATACTCTTCTCAACTTTCACTGCCTGCACTACTGTCACCTACCTTGCTTACAATGTCATT
>RJWM01050644.1:0-10700 GCA_004363535.1 Dasyprocta punctata
CTATCATCAAGATTTTAAAATGATTTTCCATAGTTTTTTTTTACCTTTACTGTAATATTTTTAATATCCTAGCAGATCTTCTTGTTTAAACTGTGTCTCTTTTTTAAATTTAAACCATTTGCATATCTTATTTTTATTCATGCTTAATAATCCTGTAAAATAGGAAAAAGATTTTAAAGAAATTAACAATGATATTGACAAAGAAAATAAATGATATAACTTTCAAGTGAGTTTTATAGTGGAATGCAGTGGCAACAGCAACAACAAAAGAAGATTATGAAACAATATCAGAGGAGGTACATGACTTTCTACCAGATAAAGTCTAGAATCTCAGAGTTGCAGTAGTTCCCTTTCATCTGATTTTTTCCCCCAAGACTTCCAGTGTATGTATTAAACTGCAAATAGCACCAAACTATACACATTCAAAGATTAATGACAATAATTAATAATAACGTAGGGCAATCATAATTGTATATAAGTTACAATGTTAATTTCCTAATGTTTTGTTTTGAAATTCTGTATCATCATTTTTATTGTTTTGTTGTTGTTTTGTTTTTAAGATAAAAAAGAATATGGCCTCCCACTCTCTCTCCCTCAAAATTTCTTACTGTAGCATAGTCTTACTGTACTTAATATTACTGTAATATTTACTGTAACATTACTCTAATATTTAAGGAAAGCATTTTATGGCTTCCTTTTGCATATATCACCAGCATCACTACTTTTTACTTTGGGGCCATTATTAAGTAAAATAAGGATTATTTGAACACAAACACTGTGATACAATAACACTGGATCTAACAACCAATACTAACTAATAGTTGGGTACCAAATACATTGCAAATAAGCTTAACAAAGAGGTAATTTAAGTCTTGCGCAGGATGGCTTGAGATTTGATCATGATACTCAGAGTACTATGCAACTTAATACTTACGAATGGTTTATTTCTGCAACTTTTCATCTAATATTTTTTGGACCACTACTGCCTGTTGTTAACTGAAGCCAGAAAAAAACAAAACCTCAGATGAAGGTGAACCACTGTAAGACATATAAAGAATCTGTGATGTGTCCAGCTCTATTTGCTACTTTCACAGTATATCATTGTCTTATTCACATTGAGAAATTCATCTTAACTGGGCACTGAAAAGTAATATGAAGAGTATAAAATGTCTTTCCCTTGTAATTATCAACAAGCATGTCCTATCTTGCATTGCCTCTCTACTGATTAGACTATTAAGATAATCCCAAATATTCCTGGTCTCCCAGCACTCACACTCTTGATGATTATTTGCCCCTTGAGTGTGCACTTGGCTAACCTTTTGCTTCTAACGTACACTGCATGAAAAGTGACAGAATGTCACTTCTGAGATTAGACTACATGGAATAGTAGTTTACAAAGTGATACCAGACACCCTTCCTGGCTTTGACAAAGCAGGCTGTCATATGAAAAACCATATGGAACTGACTGTGATATCTTGCCAACAGCCAGCCAGCAAGGAACTGAGAGACTCTCAGTTCATCAACCCTCAAGGAACTGAACTCTGTCAGCAACCATGCAAGCTTGGCAGTGATCCTTTCCTAGTCAAGAGTTTGTATGAGACCTCAGTTTGGGTCATGACTTAACTGCAGCCTGTAAGAAACTCTGAAGTAGAGAACCCAGCTAAACCTTCTAGGAATCCTGACACAAGGAAACTTAACAATGTGTATTGTTTTAAACTACTAAATTTCTTGTGACTAGTATGCATCTATAGATAACTAATGCTGTCTCTGATTCAGGGAACATGCATTTCATGCTTGAGGATTAGTATTTAATTCAAAGGATATCTTTGTTTAATTTTGACAAACACACAAGTATTTCACACACAAAGGTATTCTTGTAAATTATCAAACACTAGAAAATCTTCATCTTCATGTTCACCTGCATTAAGCTCAGGATAGTTGCACATGAATAACACCAACAAGGGTTTTATAAAATATATTAAAACCTCCTTAATTCCTCAGCCATCTATCAATTTTTTTCTGTGTTGAAATACTGATTAATGTAGAAATTTTAATTTGAGAAAATGATACTTCAAATCTGCTTATAACATATAAAAGTACCAGACATTATTGATCAGATCAGTAAGTCATTCCAGGAAATTTTTTGGAAGGGTCAGGCTAGACTTCATAATGCAAACCTTAGTCAAAATTTCTTAAAGAATATAAAAACTGTTAAAGGTTATGGTACTTTTTGGAGTAACGAAGCTATAAATGCTGTTATTAGTTGCCATAGTAAGCAGAATTATATAATTTGGCTCTAAATAAAACTTGGAAGATTTAGTCTAACTTCCATGTACCTATTTTAACATATAGTGCTAAACTTTGGAAAAGGTCGATGTTTATACTATTCAAAGTACTTCTGATTTTACAGTTTTGATTAGGTTTCTGCCCACTTATGCTCTTTGAATTTAAGGTATCTTAACTTTAAAATCTTGTTATTACATGCATCAAGACATTTTACTCACTTTATTATTTCAGCAACACTTTCTTAGACCGAGTTCTATATCTTTATGATATTCATAACCTGCTCAAGATACTCCCAATACCTGATGAGATAACAGAACATTCTCCTCCAGCACTCTGCCTAAGAATGCTGCCCATTTCCACATGGTCATGGCTTTCCTGCATGAAGCCATGGAGTTCACATGGTGTTTGGAGCTTAGAAACAGATAAACCTAGAATATACCTTGGGCAAAATCTTTGACTTTTTCGATTCTTCTTCACAAAACAGAGATTATATTCTTGAAGAGTTCTTGCAGACATAGCAGAAGAGAAAATAGCTCTTAAATTTCAAAAATGAGAGGCAAAAAGGAAGGATACAATTTCTTTATGGTAACTATATTTTCACCTATAGATACAAGCAAAAGAAACACTCACGAGAATTTGCCAAGAATAAAACAAGGAAAAGGCTAACCTTCTCTGCACAAAGCAAATAAGCAGACAGTTTAGAGTAATGAAAAGCAAAGAAGAAAGACAGTACCTGTGAGGAAAGAAAAAGGGATTAAAATAATGGTGTTTAGGAAAAGAGGTGAGTTACCATGAACTGTACAGAAACTTCAGTGCTGAAAATTTCCCAATGATGAGTATTTCAAAAAAATTGGGACATGATGCAAAGTAACTTTATTGGTCCAAATTTAGTATATTCTCTTGCACATAGAAATTTCCATTGTTAGTATAGCTGGAGAAATCAAACCTAAGGGACAACTGGGAACTAATTTTGGCCTTGCAAAGCAAACATGTCCAGCTTATATAAGGGATGGAATATGACATAACTGACAGTGGGACCTGGGGCAGATCGGAATCTGATAAAAAACAAAAGGACTCCATAGAATATGCAAAGTCCACTGAGAGGTCATGAAACTGCCAAAGGAATATGGTAGAAGAGTTTTAAACTTATTATCTACAGATCTCAAAGATCAGAGATACTTCAACTGGCATCTATACTCTTTAAAATGTTTATACACCTAGAACAGAGCCATCATTGAAATATTTAGCACTAAATAAAACAAACTTTGAGGTAGACTCAAGAGAGTTTTAGGAATTATTCTACTGAATCCCTGATGATAAGCTACCTGAACTGAAAGAACTTGAATTATTAAATAAATTCAGTTGCTTAGAGAAGAATCATTTTCAGTCATCCAGAAACTACAAAACAGCTATAATTATAACAATTTATTTATCAGTGATATTCATATTATGTTTATCATCAATACACATATAAATATGAAGTCACAAACCAAATACACTGAAATTCCATTACTAGTACACTCTTAGTACGAAATTCACAACAATTGGAACATATGAACTCCAGCAAGAATGATTTCTCTTTAGCCCTCTGTTGAGGTCTCACTCTATAAATGTAATATCTCTGTCAACATCACTCTAAAGTAGTAATACTCATCTTTGCACTCTTCTGTGTCCCCCATTCCTGTCTTTTTTCTCCAAAGCATAGTATATTTTCTACTCATTTATATTTTTTGATGACTTTCTCTCCAAAACATCAGCTTTACAAAATGGAGCATTTCATTGTTTTCTTTACACTTGTTTTTCTAGCACTTAGAACAGTGCCTGTCACAGAAAAAATAGTCAATGAATATTTCTCAGTCAAATATATCAATTAATGAGTCCTTAACTAAGAGTGACATTAGGAAATGCCATACCTTCCAACAGCTTATTTTTTAATTAATGCCATAGATTCTGTGTGATTTGGTCACCCAGCACTGTGCACTTGATATATTTGTGCTACATTCATCATATTATTTAACCAGGTGCCTTGCCACACACAAGAGAACATTTTCATCCCTTCCACCTACGTATATTTTAAACTTTCATTTTAAAGACCAGGTCTTCTTGAGACTTACTTTTTAGAAATATATTTTGCAATATGATATATCCTCCAAGGAACTGTAACAAAATATCTCAGACTGAGTCATTTATAAACAATAGGCATTTATTCCTCACAGTTCTAGAGGCAAAGGAAATCCAACGGCAAGGTGCCAACAGATTTAGTGTGTAGCAGAAGTTCGTTCCACATAGGTGGCATCTTCTGTGTCTCCACATGGAGTGGAAAGGACAAACTGGCTCCCTTGGCCTCTTTCATGAGGACACTGACCATTCATGAGGGTTCCACCTGAAGAGGTATACAAACATTCTGACTAGAGAAGATGATAAAAGTTTATTACCTTTTTAAACCAGGGAAATAGTTGTAATTGCTCAAGTTTAACCAGTTTACTTAAAAAGTGTTAGAGATTAATTTCTTTTTTTTATTTTAAAGAGAATAAAACAAACAAACAAAAAAAACAATCAAAACAGACCAGTGTTAGAGATACAGGACTTCAAAACATGCCATAATGCCTTTTGATGTCTTCAAAATAGCTGCAGATAATTTTGGACATAGCAAAAATCAAACAGAACAAAATAGAATAGAAACAACAAAAACAAAGCAATAGATGCAATAAAAGACCTCAAAGCAAGCCAATAGTAAATCTAAAACGGCTACCAAAATATATCTTGCCATCCTTGAAATAGCTGCTCCTGCCATAGCATTTGAGATAATCAAACAAAACAAAAGAGAAGAAAACCTAACCCAACAAAGCAATGGAAACAATAGAGGACTTCCAAAACAAGACCATGGGGAATCAACAACGGCTGCAACCCTCAGATGGAGATCCCCACTAGATGTCACACTGCGTACCACTATCCTCTGAACCTATGATCAGACCACTGGCCCTAGACCTGCAATGTTAATTAAACAACAAAGCACCACAGACATCCAATTGCATTTCACCTCCATAGCTATCATCACAGCCTGTGTTTCTCCAGATAAGCCAGTTGCTTACAGTGCAGGGCATCATGTGGGGGGATTAGTACTTCTTGTTTGTCAGCCCATGCACCCGAAGGTGCTGGGGTCTATATGTTCCAGTCCAGTGGCAGCCCATGCATGGTGCTGGTTCCCAGGCCGGGCTTGCTTGCTAGTGTGACCTTGTTTGTTCTCTCTACCCCTGGTCTGCAAATGGCTCAGACTCACGAGGAGAGGCTGGGGTTTGTCTGTTCCAGTATGGTGGTGGCCTGCACATGGCACTGGTTTGCAGACTAGAGATTAATTTCTATGACAAAGAACTGTATTAGGGACTGACCTTGGCACTGTGCTCTTTCTGCAGGAGACCAATTCATTTTCTTTCTTCTCAGGATTTTTAGGTGATGTCCTTGAGAGCCACTAAGGTACTTTCACTACCGAGTCTCTGCCTAACAAGTGCCTCTCTCATGCTGATTGTTCAAATGTCTCCTCCAGGCACCTTCCTTTTCTAACACCAAGGTCACTGTGAAGCTAAAGAAGGATAAAATTAAGGGACTCTCCCTTGCTCAGTACATCTGAGATCCTATGTCTAATTTATATTTACATTTTTGTAGTATTTCCTTAAAGTCTCCCCACCTACTGCACTCCACGTCCTGACACACCTATACACACACCAAAGTGTGTAAGCTTCAGGCTCTGTTCTTACCATTGCCTTGTAGAACTTTGTACAGCCTGAAGAACTGAACACATGCCATCATAGATACTTGTTTATGTATAGACTGTGTTTATACTGAGTATACCTCTGCAAGCCCAGAGATCATTTTACATTGTCTTGTAATCATGAGCATACAGCACAGAGCTGAGTGTACAGAGGTCATCAATAGTGTTCTATTTGATGAGAATGAAAGTAGCTTCACCTTTCCACAATCCCATCCTACTATTTTCCCAATCTATATGAAAGAGCTGCTCATTTTATTTCTGCAATTCATTTAGAAGGTTTCTTCTGATTATTTAACCAACTTAGAGAAGAGCAATTACATTTTTCATTTTATTGCTTTCAAGTCTTATTAAGCTAGCTATGTATTAAAAGGGAGCCTCACCTCATGAAGAGGGGAATGAATTTTTTTGCTTTATATCTGAATCAACTAACTACTATTTGTGTGATTGTAGGGGGCTCATTTGGTATCTGTAATCTTCAGTTTCTGTATTTATAAAAAACAAGTATACAAGCAAACCAAAGAGGAGGAGGTCCTGTGGAAAGAGTAATATTTGCCCTGGTAGAGTCAAAGCTATTTGATAATTAGATGAAAGTAGGGTCACAGCTATTTGATAATTAGATGAAATTATGTATGTGAAGGCCCTGACATAGTGAAAATGTAAATTATAACATTATTTTGAAAAGTTGGGGCAAAGCTTTATATGGTTTTATTTATATATAAACATGGTTGACATTACTCTTTAGTGAAAAGATTATTATGCCCAAGTTCACACATCTAACTTCAGAATCATAAAGTAATTCAAAGATGAAAAAATACATAAATGCACTTATAATTAAAATGTCATAATAATAAAGTTTACTTGCTACTTTTGATTTTTCAGGTTTAGGAACAAACAATCTGCTCAGCATATTTTGGCAGAACTTCTTTTTTAAAAACAAGAAGGTTAACTACTAAATTATGAGGATGGCAAATGGAAAAAAACACTGTAATGCTGCTAAATAAAGATATGAACACAAATTCTATATTGAAAATCAAATTAGTACATTTTAAATACAAGGCTGTGTGGGGATTTTTACCTTCTTCTTATATTGGATAATTTTCCAAGGATCTTATTATACTTAAAAAGGAGTTTCATTTTCTTTCCTCCAAATGTATGAACATTAAAAAAAATTCTATGACGTCTGTTGACAGAAAAATAAATATTTTCCTGTATTTTGGTCTTATTTAAATACATGTGGTACATAAAGGTGTGATTATCACTAAAAATATATATTCCCTGTTAAGATATAACATGGAGCAATGCAATAAGGAGCTTAGAGTTATATAGTGTGTAAAATAATACTCTATAGCTTAATAACTCTTTAATTGGTTATATAAGTATATGCTTTGCCCAGCAACTTGGGATAAACATAAAGAAACCTAACTCTTGTGTAAAGAAGATTGACAACTCTTCCAAATAATTCATCTCTGAAGGACTTATCTTAGGAATACCCCAGGGCTCTGCCAATGTGAAGAAAGCAATCAGACAAAATCCATTGATTATGCTGCCAACACTGTAACATTTCCAGAGTCAGTTTATAGCAAAACAATTTTAATACAAGGCAAACTGACAACTAGTGGTTTTCAAACAATTTTACTAGTGAAACCAGCAAGGGAAAAAAGCAAATTCAAATGTAGAAAATATAAAATACTAAAAGCAAACTATGTGGGATGGTACACACTCGTAATCCCAGGTCTCAGGGATGATGAGACAGGTGAATCACAAGTTCAAGCCCAACCAGGGCAACATAATGACTTAGTAAGACCCTGTCTCAAGATAAAAAACAAAATAAAAAGGGTGAGAATGTAGGTTCATGTGAAAGCCCTAGGTTCAATCCCCAGTACTGCAAAAACAAAAACAAAATCAAAGAAAAAAACAATATATTACAGAGCAAAGCATTGCTATCCTAAAATCATTTACAAGTCACCTCAAGAGTCCTGGTTGACCAGCAGCTTCAACTTCCTTTCTTCATTGACTTGGCTGAAACTCAAGGCTATTGAAACAAGTCACTGAAATAGCTTCAGGAACTGGTGTGAATTACAGATTCTCAGAAGCTCCCTCTGAGATTACTTTAAGGATATGAACTCATCACTTTTTACACTCTGGTTTCAAGGACTGTGTTTTTCAATTTAAATTTCTCATCTACTTGGAGATAGAACATTTTGCTTCCTGGTCCTATGTCTCCTCCCATGTGTGATTTTCAGGAGAAACTTGTGGGCACCTCAGCTTTCCTGAATCCACTAAGTTGCTCTCATTTCACTGCTAAATGTCTTGCTGCCCTGTTTGGTTGGTTTCAAGCATATTTTTTGTTTTTTCCAAAATTAGTATAATGGAAAAGTATAAAAGGATACAATGATAAAAATAAATTTGGTGAAATGAGTTAATCAAAGTTGAATAAATAACTACCGCTGAGTTTCTCAGGTTGTATGTATATGTTTATGTCCAAGATAGGGAAAAAGTGGGGGTCATTTTCCAGAATCATTTTATTATGGAACACTTTTATTTTGCCTCATTGGGCAATCTGTTGAGAAGTGACACTCTTAGCAGATGGAATGTGAAGTTCTTGCTAAGTAGACACAACCAAAGCTTTTAAATCTATACTCACTGTGACCATATGGGATTCATTTGCCAGCTCCTGCATGGCAAAAACAAAATATTTCAAGAACCTTGATTCAACCTCACATCTCTTCATTTTATAGAATTATCAGAAGGCTGTATTTTTCTCTATCAGGGCTCATTTTTTGTAAAAATTCCTGCAAGTAACAAAAACAAAACAAAAGCAAAGCAAAACAAAACAAAACAGAATTAATGTCTGCAAATTCCCCAGACTTCTCTCTGGTTTTGGTATCAGGGTAATACTTACTTCCAGGAATGAGTTAGGGAGTACTGCTTCCCTTTCAAATTAATCAAAGAGTTTGAGAAGTATTGGCATTTAATCTTCTCTAAATTTCTTGTAGAATTCAGCAATGAATCCATCAGGACCTGGGTTTCGCTTTGTTGGTAAGTTTTAATTACATTTTCAATTTCATTAGATGATATTGGATTATTCAGAATTTTTATGTCTTCTTGATTCAGTTTTGGTAATTCATACATATCTAGGAATCTGTCCATTTCTACTGTGTTTTCTAGCCTGTGAGAGTAAGATTTTCAAAGTAAGTATTAAATTTCCATAGGATCTATAATGATTTCATTGATTTCATCCCTCAATGCATGAATTTGAGTTTTTTCTTTCCTTTTTGTTTTTTTTTTTTTTTTGATTATTTTGGCTAAAGGTTTTTCAACTCTATTTATCCTTTCAAGGAACCAACTCTTTGAGTCATTCTTTGTATTGCTTTCTTATTCTCAGTTGTATTAATTTCTGCTTTGATCTTTATAATTTCCTCCCTCATACGGGCTTTGAGTTTGACTTGCTCTTTTTTTTCCGGAAGCCTGAGGTGCAACAGTAGGTTATTTACACTCGTTCTGTTTTCCTGATGTGAGAATTTATGGCTATAAATTTCCCTCTGAGGACTGTTTTCATTGTGTCCCACAGGTTCCAGTATGTTGTGTCTATGTCTTCATTTAATTACAGATATTGTTTAATTTCTTCTATAATTTTATCTGTAATTCAGTGGTTGTTTGGGAGTATGTTACTTAATTTCCATGTGTTTATGGAGTTTTTGCAGTTTCTTTTCTCATTAATTTCCAATTTCATTGCACTATGGTCAGATAACATGCACGGGAAAATTTCAATTCCTCTCCGTTTACTTAAGCATGTTCTGTGGGCTAGTATATGGTCTATTTTAGAGAATGTTCCATGTGCAACTTAGAAGAACGTGTATTCAGATGTTGTTGGGTAGAACACTGTAAACATCTACTAAGTTTATTTTTCACAGGTTTGGTTTAGTTCAGATATTTCTTGACTGATTTCTTGTCTAGTTGAACTATCTCTTTGTGACACTGGTGTATTATGGTCCCGTTACAATTGTGCTATTGCTTATTTAAGTTTTCATGTCTATTAATATTTGTCTTACATAATTTGTGCTCCCATATTTGGTGCATACATATTTCTGATTGTTAGCTCTTCCTCTTGAAGTTTTCCATTAACAAGTATGTATTGACATTATCTCTTTTGATCATTCTTGGTTTGAAGTTCACATTGTCTGCAAACAGAAGAGCTAACTCTATTTATTTCTGGGTTCCTGTTGCATGGAGCATTGTTTTCCACATTTTGACTTTCAACCTATGAATTTCTTTTTGAGTTAAATGTGTATCTTGTATACAGTATATTGTTGGATCTTGTTTCTTAATATATTCTGCCAGTCTGGTGTTTTTTTTTTTTTTTTGATTGATGAATTGAGGCCATTTACATTGATGATTATAATTGGTATGTATTGGTTTTTCTTTGTCATGTTATTTTCCTGCTGTTAGTACCCTGCTTTTCCTTTCTGTTTAATTGCTTGCCCTGCCTGGTCACTTTTCAGTTGTTGTTCTTGGAATTGTGGTCATTTTTATCTCTGTCTAGAATATCTTTTAGTACCCTTTATAGGTCTGATCCTGTGGTCATGAATTTCTTCAGTTGTTCTTTGTCATGGAAGTATCTTATTTCTCCATTAATTTTGAAAGA
>RJWM01050645.1:0-10688 GCA_004363535.1 Dasyprocta punctata
TATTTACTTCCAGCTTCTTTCTCCAACCAAATTATTACCATAAAGTTATTTTTATGTTGATGTGGAACAAGGAATTGAACTTAGGGTCTTTGCACTGAGCTACATCCCACCCTTTTATTTATTTTTTTTTAATTTTGAGACAGGGCCTCACTGAGTCACTAAATTGCCCAGATTAGGATCAAACTTGCAGTCCTACAGGGTTAGCTTTCTAGAGTACTGGGGTTACAGCCGTGTACCACTATGCCTGGCAAACTGCTATTTTTTTTTTCTTGCATTGTATAATAAAGCTTGAGTGTCCTTTTGTTGAACCAACCTGGCAAGCCAGATGTTTTGAGGCGTTAATTTTTTCCTAGTAGAAATAACTTGTTTTCCTTTAACTAATATACTTTTGCCCTATTCCTGCTGATTGTTAAGCAAAATATACACCAGCTAACAAATTACATGCTTTTTATAGGATTCTCTGTTCTCTCTGTACTTCAATGTGAACTAATAAAAATCAAAAAATAAAAAATAAAAATAAGGTAAAAAACAATAAAATCTGTAAAAAATCCTTGCCAAATACTGTTAATTAGCCACTTATTTTAGCAAATGTTTGTTGTGTTGTGTGATGCTTAATTCAGTAAGAAGAATGGCATTCAGTACTGAACTGACAGTGCAGGCAGATATGTAGGATTCTATTTCTAGTTATGGGTGTGCCTTAAGTCTTTGATATTTAAAATATCTGTGCTTGAATGCTAATTCTCTACCTTTCTTCCTAAATGAAATGTATTTTGTTTAGGCAATCACTTACTATGAAACTGCTCTGAAAAGTGGACAGCAGAATTATCTTTGCTATGACCTGGCTGAGCTTTTATTAAAATTGAAATTGTATGAAAAAGCGGAAAAAGTTCTTCAACATGCACTAGCTCATGAACCTGGTATGAAAATCTTTCCGATTCAAAAAAATATACCTGATGTGTGTGTAAATATAGTACGAGCAGTTTTTCTTTTCACAAAATTATGGTATTTATTTCCTTTCTATAGATTTTTTTCCATATACAACATTTCTCAAATATAGTTTTGTATCAGTATGATATATTCATATTCTATCTAATGGCATTATGATTTTTCATAACACTCTGACTTTTTAAATTTTCTCTGTATTATCAAGAACTTAGTTTGGTTGCTCTTTATGTTATTGTCACTCACTTTGCATGAATATGTTTGTGTGTCATTCTTTGGGATAATCTTTCTTATATTTCTTGAGTACAATACTGAGTGAAGAATTTGTGTGTTTAAATTTTTTCAGTATTTTCAAGTTGCCTTCTTACCAGTTTGTATAAATTTACTTCTCTGAGATCTTTAGTGTTTTTTTTACAAATCCAAAAGAGTAGTGTTATAGGTTTACAAAGCAAGATTATAGGAATTTGACAATTGTTGCAATATTGCATATTGCTACCTTTAAAAGGGTGGTTTAGATTAACAGATATAGACATGTAAAATTAATGTAAACATGTATCAACTTCCTTTTCAATAACCAATATATTTAAAAGTGTAATCATTTTACCCATCCTGTGCATATATATATACAAACTTATGTCTAAGGAGAAAATTTTGAAAGCACCAGCAAAACTAAAACTTTATCCACAAAGAAAAACAATTCATTTTTTTTAAAGATTTCAAGACCTGTTTTTTTTAAGCAGAAAAAAAATGAAATTCAAAAAGCAAAATTGGATCCAAATATCAAATAATAAACATTCTCATTTTCTTTTTCTCTAACTGACCCAAGTAATTTTTTTATATATACATTGGATTTGTTTGAATTCTTCAAACCAGTGCCACAATATGATAGTCACATATATGTGACTTACTCAGTTCACTGAGAAGCATATCCTCAGCATTCATCCATTTGAGGGCAAAAATGTCTAGTTTGTTGTTCTTTATAGCTGAGTAGTATTCCATTACATAGAAAGACCACAATTTTTTTATCCATTCCTCAGTCGAGGGACATTTAGGCTGCTTCCACGATCTAGCAATTATGAAGTGGGCAGCGATGAACATCGATGAACATATATCACTGTGATGAGATATTTTTAGTTCTTTCGGGAAGATACCCAGAAGGGGAATATCTGGGTCAAATGGGACTTCCACTCCTAGCTTTTTGAGGAATCTCCACACTGACTTCCAGAGAGGTTGCACCAGCCTGCATTCCCACCAACAGTGACGAGGGTTCCTTTTGCCCACAGCCCCTCCAGCATTTGTCATTAGTTGACTTCATAATACCAGCCATTCTTTCTAGGGTGAGGTGAAATCTGAGTGATACTTTCATTTGCATCTCTCAAATGGCCAGTGCTGTTTTACATTTTTTAACATATGTATTTGCTGTTTATGCTTCTTCATCTGAGAAGTGTATGTTCATCTCAGATGCCCATTTTTGAATTGGGTCTTTAAATCTTGGGAGGCTGATTTTTTTAAGTTCTTTATATGTTTTCGATATTAATCCTTTATCTGAGGGACAGCTGGCAAACAATTTCTCCCAAATTGTGGGTAATCTCACACTGTTGGTGGTTTTCTGAGTCTCTTTTTAAAATAAAGTGTTTGACACTGTCAGAATTTAGATTGCAGAAGCCTATGAATATTGTGCTTTCTGCTCATCAAAGAGAACCACATATAACAACAAGTATAGTATCATCCTCGGGCCATGGATATAGCTCAGTGGCACAGCGCCTGCCTGGCAAGTGCAAGGATCTGAGTTTGAGTTCTGGTACAAAAACAAAACATACATACATATCTATATCTGTATCATCCTAGGTCTCTTCACCTCCCTCTCTTTGTCTCTCTCATGCACACATAGTTGGTTCTCTGCACACACAGATTCAACCAAACACAGATCAAAATTATTTAAAAAATTGTATCTGTACTAAGAATATATAGGTTTTTCTTGTCATTACTTGCTAACCAATAATGCAGTATGACAACTATCCACATAACATTTACATTGTATTAGGTAGTTGTCTTGGTTACTCTTTACTTGTTGCTGAGACAAAACACTTGACACCCAAAATTGGGGAAGAAAAGGTTTATTTAGCTTACAGTTTTTGGAAGTTTCAGTCCCCAATCAGCTGGCTCCAAGGCAGGGTGGCATGGCACAGGAACAACACTTCAAGGCAGCAGCCAAGCAAAAACAGTCAGTAAAAGGGGGCCAGAGCAAGCCTCTTCTCCTTCCTTATATAGTACACAGGACACCCCCTCCCTCCAGGGTGGGTGTAGCTTCACAAACATCCTTGCCTTCCTTTGCACAGGATGAAGATGTTTACCAAGTAAGACCCCTGGCTCCCTGCTGAGTCTCTCAGTTAAACTTCTGACCTTCTCAAATTGACACAATGAGTCTCTTTTCTCTAACAGCTTTTAATACTCTGTTCTTACATTGAATTTCTGGGATGTTGATTATTATATGTCTGGGTGTAGATTTATTTTGGTTATGGCTAATTGGAGTTCTGTAGGCTTCACTTATCTACATGTCAGTTTCATTTTCCATATTTGAGAAATTTTCGGCTATTGCTTCTGTAAATATTCTTTTTATATCATTTGTGTTGTCATCTTTTTTGTTAAACCTAACAATCTTACATTGTTTTTCTTTGCATCATCTTGCAACTGTTGAATTGCTATTTCCTGATTCCTTGTTATTTTTAAAAGATATTTCCTTTCCTGTTCACTTGCTACAATCTTGTTTTCAAGGTCTGAAAGTCTGTCTTCACATTCATTGAGGCAGTTTTGCCAGCTTTCAATGGAATCTTCTATTTCCTGGATACCTCTGAGTCTGTTTCATGCCTTCTGTTTTTTTCTTGTATTGTTCATTCAAGGTTTCCATCTTTTTGCAGTGCTTCTCAATTTTTTTTAACTATGTCTTCTTTAGATATATTCAGCATTTCCTTTATTACGTTTGTCATTTCTTCTTTTACCTGTGAGATTATTTCTGATCTGAGTTCCTTTACACTTTCATGGAGTTGTTTCTTTACTTCAGTTGCTATCATTTCAGAAGTTTCAGGTGTATGGCTTACAGTTTCTTGTATGTCCATGTCTCCTAGGCTTGTTTGGGATGAGCTGGAGGTTTGAGATTGCATTTTGCTCTTTCATTTTGTTATTTTCCTGGATTCCACCATAGAAGCCAAGTGCAAGGTCTCAGTTGCTTCCTGGGTTTAGGATGTCTGTCCGTACTGCAGGGAGTTTCCCCAGTTGATTGGGGGTTGTTAGGCCTTACCATGTCCTTAGTGGCACTCAAAGACTCCTCAAATGTGGGGCATATGCTGGGTGGACCTTCAGCACACCCCATGTGTCACTCCAAAGCTTCCTGGCTGCTTAAGGTTGCTGGGCATCATTCTACCAGGTTCTGAGTGGCATACCAAGGCTGAACAGCTAGATGGAGTATGCTGTGCAGGCCTTCAGCTCATGCCACATGGCACACCAAAGCTCCCCACCTACTTGGGGTCATTGGGCAGGGCCCTACCAGGTTCTGAGCAAGGTGCCAAGGTTGCACAGCTAGGTGGAGTTCGCTGTATAGATCTTCCCAGACTTTATTTTGTTCTGCATATGTTAACTTACTTAATAACTTACTAGATTTTAAAAATCTTGCAATAACCCTGTAAGATAGGGACTGTTATTTCTCAATTTTACAAGTGAAAGTGAGGTACATAGCTAGTAAATTGTGAAATCTAAACTTGAAATCAGCCTGGTTAGCTTCCAAGTCAGTGCTCTTAGTACCTATGCTTTATTGCTTATCAAGTATCTCTTATTTTAAAAAGAACAGTTATCCTTTTTTGCATGAAGCAACTATTTTGTCTTCTTTTAATTCCTTCAGTGAGCAGAAATTTTTTAGACTCTTACAAGTGAAAATTGAAATGCTTATTAATGTTGTATGAGTATTCTCGCAATGTGTATCAAAGAAAAGCTTCTAATTGTTATCCATTTTTAAAATTTTCTTCATGTGAATTATTAACCTACTTCTTTTTGGTCATACCTTAGTTAAATGACTAAAAATAAAAATTAAATCTTATTCACTACCTTGAGGGGATCAAACTCAGGGCCTCATGCATACTAGGCAAGCTGTCTAACACTAAGCCAAATCTCTAGCCCCTATTGACTGTTCTTCAAAATCATGTTTTGTGAAGACTAGTCTTAAAAATATAAATGTTTATTTCAGAACAATATTTTTTCCTTTGCATCCCATTCTATTATAGTAAATGAACTGTCAGCTCTCATAGAAGATGGACGTTCTCAAGTTCTGCTGGCAAAAGTTTACAATAAAATGGAAAGACGTGGAGATGCAGTCACTTCATTACAGCAGGTAAATGTATGTGTGAGTGTAGCAATCAGTTTGAGAGATGGGTGCAGAGGGAACATGCCTACTGTAAGAGGAAAGCCGTCTCTCTTGGCCTGACAGGCAGAAAAAGTAGAGCAAAACAAATCATAGATGAATGTATTGCACAACTGAAATATTGCTAATTATTATAAAAACTAAGGGAAGCTGGTATTTTAAATTCTGTTTTACTGCTGAGGACACTTATTTTAATACTTGCATGAAGTGCTATGCCTTGGGTTACCATCAAAATCTAAGCTCTGTGCTTTCTTCCCCTTACTTAAATCTTTAGTATCTTCATATTTTGGATTTTCAGGGTGGAAGTTTTACACACATTTTCTTAGATGTATTCCTAATTAGTTGAAAGTTTTGTATAATTTTTTTAATTTCATGTTTGATGACAGTTTTTCTAAGTGATTTAAATTGAATCAAATTTATTCTCTGCATCTATCAATATGTTTGTAAGACTTTTTCCGATATATTTTTTGTCTGTCATGAGGTATTTTAAATTGATTGATTGTGAATTGTTAGCCCACCCTTACATTCCTGAAATAAGTGTCACCTTGCTGCAATTTTTAAGATAACATAGTCCGAATTTAAAGATGTTTCCTAATATTTTGTTTTGGCTTTCTATATCTATTTTCATCAGACAGATTGGTGTATGAGAGTGATGTTTCTTTAATGTTTGGAAGAATTCAGTAGTGAAACCACAGGGGCTTCAAGACTTCTTTGACAGAAAGAATGTTTTATTGGATTCAGCATCATTAATAAATTCCAGACTGATCATTTTTAAATGTCCTCCTATCGGTTTAAAGACAGGGTCTCACTATGCAGCTCAGATTAGACTCGAACTCACTGCGAAGTGCTGAGATTACAGGTGCACGCCACCTTGCCCTACTAGATTGTTGTATTTTTTATATTACTTGTTTCATTAAATTGTCAAATACAGTGACATACATTTGTTCACTCTCTTTATCTTTTGAATGCCTGCAAGTGCTACAAAATGCTGTTTTACAGGCTTGACATTGATCTCTTTTATTTTCCTTTCTTTTTAATGATCAATTATGCTAGGGGCTATTCTTATAGTATCAAATAATCAACTCTTTCCTTTCTAGCTTCATTAAATGTTTGCTTTCTACCTCATTAGTTTCTTCTATTTCCTTTGGGTTTGGTTTGCACATCTTTTCAAAGTTTCCAGACACAGCATAGCAGGTGGTGGATATTAGACTCTGTTCTTTTCTTATTCATTTAAATTGATAAATTTCCATAGTCACTACTTCAGTTACACCCCACAAGTTTGTTACCGTCTAGTTCATAGTATTTTCTCATTTTTATTTGGTGTTCAGTTTCTAATCATTTCTGGTTTTCTTGTGTTTTTGATATTGATTTTGAGATTAATTCCACTGTAGTCAAATATATACTTTAAAGGATTCAATTCTTTGAAATTTGTTGACACTTGCTTTATCTCCTACATTATAATCAGTTTTTCTATGTGAATTTGAAATAATACACCTCCAAAATTGCTGGATTTCAACACTTATCAGTGAGATTAAGTTTGCAAGTTGGCTTGTTTAGATCTAACATTCTTCAGGTTTAGTTTTTACTGTTTGTTGACTTGGTCTGCATGGATAACCTGCTGTCTTGAGGTGTCAGAGTCCTTCACTGTGATGGTAGATTTTTCTTTCTCTTAGTCCTATGTGTTTCTGTTTTATTTGGAAGAGACTGATTCAGTGAACCAGAGTTAGAATTGTCATTTCTGTTTAGCTAGCCTCTTTTAATTATAAGATAGCCCTCTGTATTTGTAATAATGTTTCTTGCTTAAAATTTCTTCTCTCTAGTGTAAATATAGCTACTCCAACTTTTTATGGGGTAGTGTTTCCACGTGTACCTTTTTGTTTCCTTTTACTTTCAACACTCCATGTCCTTGTATTGAAGATCTGTCACCATATAATTTTTTTTCTTTTCTCAATTCTGCCAGTTTCAACCTTTTATTCTTTTCATCGTTTATATTCACTATAATTATTGATTATATTTTAGTTCATATCTGTCATTTTAAATTTTTGAAACTTTTTAAATTTTCCATTCTCTTTTTCAAACTTTTTTCTGGATCTGACTTTTAGTCCACTTTTCCTTCTGTTAATTTATTGTTCTTGACTCTTTTTAATATCTTTCTCAGTGTTACCTAGATTGCAATGAACATTCTTCTCTTACCCAAAACTTTACTTCTCGTTTGCCATCTTTGTTATTCTTATCATGCATTTTAAACCAGTTATTTAAAACTTTGTAGTTAACACAGTATATTGGGGTTGGGGGTTTGGCTCAAGGGGCTGGGGGTTTGGCTCAGTGGCTTAAGCGCCTACCTGGTAGGCGTGAGGTTGTGAGTTTGATCCCCGGTGCCACACACACACACACACAAAAAAAAAAACAATACATTTCCCTATAGTGTCAAACACTGAAGAAATTTTTAAAATCCTTTGTACAATTAGCAAATAATTATGAAATAGCTAAGAGTTTTATGAGAATATTTTTATGCCTATTATGGATTTTTTGTAGCACCTACTTTGGTTTTATTTAGTATTTTGTGATTTATGTCATACTTTCCTCTCCTCCACACCACCATCTGATCCCTAAATAATTAGATATCAGAACATATCGCAGTTTTTCACCTTTAAAACTGTCCTAGCGAGTGGTAAAAATGTTACAAAACTAATCATTGCTGGTGCATATTTCATTTGCCTATGTAGGAACCCAAATAATCCAGCAATAGAATGTTCTCAGTTGTTCAGGTCCCTATGACAGTGTTATTATAGTTACCTCATTTTATATGCAGAATTTTTCTATAGCCATGGAGTCTTGAAACCCTTAGCTGGTCACTGGCACAAATGGTTAAAATCGTCACAGCAAAGCTGTCAATAAACAATGCCTATTTATCATTTAATAGTGATTGAGTAGATGGTGTTCTCATTCCGTTCCTCAAAGTACACTATATGCAAAATTAAATGATTAAAAGGTGACCCAGAAAATGTGGCAGCAAACTAAGAGCCAGTTCTGGAACCTGTATGTCTTTGTTCTGTTACTTTAGACCAAAGAGATGTGATAGTACATTTTTCACCCCCAGACTTGCTTGGATGCTGCAGCATATCTCTCAGTTCCTATGCTTTCTTTGACCATTATAACCTGTTCCCCTTACGAATGGGTCATTTTTCTTATAATGTTAAAACTCATCATCTTTTCAACTGTAGAATTACTAGATAGTCTATCAGTTAACTGATTTTACCTCTCTCCCTGCCCTAATCCATTATGGGTTGATCTTGTGGCTTCATTCTGGGAGAGGTTACTTCCTAAATTCTTTGAGGCAATTTAATGATTTCCGAAAAGGACTCATAATACTGATTTGTTTTGTGGTGGTCTAGTTTCTGCATATAAAAGTGAAGGTATGTTTGCATATAATAATCTCCTCCTTAAAACTTTGTGTTTTTAAAAATTTATGTTATTCTATTCAGAGTCTATGAATTCGTATGCTGTGTTGAAAACAGTGAATCTCTAATGTAAACAAATAGATCATATGTTACTATCCTTATTTTTCAAATATGGAAGGAACCCACAGAGAGTATTTGTCCCAATTATGTACATTAGTTTGTTGGTAGGCTCAAAGCATCTCAGTATTAATCCTATATGCTTTTTAGGACACCTGTACTTGTCAGTTTTTGACGAGAGGCAAGCTCTGCATTCCATAAATAATTTACAAGATGTTTTTATTATGAATTTTAGCTAAGCACTGCATGTGTGTGTGTATTTTAGTGTCCAAAATCTTTTCCTTTGGGAGGAATAAATTGAGAGCTTGGAGTATTAGATTTCCTTGCTATCTATACATGCTTATGATTTCATTAGAACACATAGTCTTCAACAATGTTAGTATCTTATTCTTGTTAGTATCTTTTAATCCCTATTTTTAGAGTCGCGTTATTGATGTTACCTAACCCTAAGTTATCTACCAGTAGCTACATGGGAAGTACAGCAGTTTTAGTAAGTTTAAACTGTTAAAACATTTTAAGTGACAAAGCCAACTTACTTAAAACAAACCAAGTGGTTATTTCATTCCTTTATAAATATAATTGATTCCAGCCACACTGCTAACAGATGCATGAAGCAACACACAGGCACATGCGAACAGATACGTGAAGCAACACACACCCACTCACACAAGAGCAAATAGCATACCATGGCAACACAATGCCAATAAACCAAACTCTAAGCAATCTTAAATTTATGTTATAACATATGAGTTGTTTACTTTTAATACAGTGTGAAAAGCCATAAGATGCTTCCCAAATATAAGGGATGATCAAAATATGAAGCAAATGTTTAAATTTTTAGAATTTATTAAGTGTATTTAAAAATTTATTAATTTTTGTATTTTAAAAAGCAAAGCAAGGATAGAAATGATACAGAATTTCAAAAAAAGTAGGAAATTAACACTAATTAATATGTTGCATATTGTTATCTTAGAAGTAATTGTTCAGGTTACAAGATTTAGGCATGAAAAAAATGATCGAGCAATCTCCCTAGTATAAAAATTTATGAAATTTTTATTAATAGTAAAAAATTCATTGTCATTAATCTCCCTAAAAAATTTCCCTTTGTTTTAAAAACACTTATTGCATTATCTTTGCCACTTTCTGAAGCAGTTCTGAAAGTCCTCTTTCATGAGTGTCTTACAAAGTGTGACCAAAGGTATGGTGAATACTCTCCTTGAGAGCCATCCAATGGAAGGATAAACTTATAAAAACATTACAGGGTGTCCTCATCTACCTTATTCACTGGATCAGCACCATGTAACTTCAGGTTCATCCATAAAGTCAAAATGACCATCAAAGGGAAATGTTTTGAATCAATTGAAGTCATCGAGGCAACTACAACAGCACAACTAAAGACACAAAATCTTAAAAATTTAAACAATTCACCATATTTTTCCATCATGCCTCGTGCATGCTTTGCAGGGGGCTAAAAAAAAATTCAAATCTTTCTTTTTTTCTTCTTCAGCATTGGGTATTGAACCCACAGCCTTTGTACTGAACTACATTGCTGGTCCTTTTTTATTTTGAGACAACTATTCTTTAAGTTGCCCAGGTGAGACTCAAACTTGTAATACTCTTGCTTCAGACTCCCAAATTTTAGAAGTAGAGGTATATGACATCCCCTGGCTGGCCAGTTTTGATTTTCAATTCAAATGGAAACATAGGTGGAATCAAAGTTATTTTTTTGTTTCTTTTTTTTTTTTTTTTTTTTTTTTTTTTTTTTTTTTTTTTTTTTTTTTTTTTTTTTTTTTTTTTTTTTTTTTTTTTTTTTTTTT
>RJWM01050646.1:0-10693 GCA_004363535.1 Dasyprocta punctata
GTGTCCCTGCTAGGCCAGAGCATCTCATAGGTAGGGTGTGATTCCCCAGAACTTTCTTTCCTCTGTCAGCCCAAGATCATGGTGGTAACTGCTCATTGAGGAGCCTCTTGCCACCCCAAGTATGTGTAGTATAAACAAGAAATCAATTTGTGTTGTTCTGAGCCTTTGGGATTTAGGGATTGACTACCGCAGTGTAGATAGCCCATCCTGACTGATACGTCCTCCTCATGCTCCTCCTTGTCTGTTGTCCTTCTTCCCAGGGGTCTACACAACAGAGCAGCAAGCAATGGAGGAGACCTGCTGAAAAATAGAACTTTAGCATGGACTTTTTTTTTCTACAATTGTTCAACTCATTTGTTCACCTGCTCACTAATTTGTTTCTATCACTTATTCTTTTAAAAAAAAGACTGTTGAGCACCTGTCTCCTAGGCCCCAAGGGAGCCCACAGGCCACCAGGGAGCTGGAGCTCAGGCTGCAGAGCTGCAGCACATGGCCCAGAGACAGAGACTGGCTCCCTGTGGGACACTGAAGGTGGGTGAGCATCAGACGTGCAGAGCAGGTGAAGGGAGGGAGAGGCTTTTGGGGAGGGAGCTCTGTTCGAGGAAAGTCCTTGGGGTGACAAGAGACACAGGACGTCAGAGTCTGGCCAGCAGGAAGAGGGGTGGGTGATAGCTGGGCAGGAGGGGGCTTTAGCCTTTGACTCGTGAGTCGTGGGGCACCAGTGCTCCAGGGTAGGTGGTGCGATTGTGTGCACAGGGGGAATGCCAGGGAGTGAGGCAGGCAAAGTAGGAGGCTGGGCTGAGGTTCAGGCAGAGAACAGCTGGGCATGGCTAAGGAGGAGCCCTGCGCTGTAGCTGGGGAGGTGAAGGAGTCGGTGCAGTCGGCTGCTGAGGTGCCTGAGCAGTGGCCAGGGAGATGTCCAGGGCGCAGTAAGGACATAGGAGAGATGAGAGCCACTGGTCCTATCCATCTGCGCATCGTTGACTGGAGGACTGTGTGGGAGGAGGGGCACACAGCGCTTTTCTGCAGTGTCTCGGGAGAAAAAAGAATTGAAGTTCTCACAGGGGAAATTAGTAAAGACTCCACCATTGGGATAGAGGTTTTCCTGCTGTATAGCAGGAATGTTTTATTCATTCACACTGCTATGGAGCCCTACACTGTGAGCTGGGAAAGCTCTAGCTCCCACAGAAGAGCTTTTGGCCTGGGAGCTCCTGCTGCAGCGGAGACACACAGCAGATGACGAACATGGCGAGTGCTCAGCACAGGGATATGACAAGGCCAGACGTGGGGCAAGGGTAACAGGAGAGCAGGAAAGGGGTTTGGGGTTGGAACCAACATTTGCAGTTTGTAACTGGAGAGGTCAAAAATGTCTCACTGAGAAGGTGAAGGTAAGTGGAGACTTGAGGCAGGTAGGTGAGCCTGCTGCATGTCTAGTGGAGTATAGGAAAAGGAACAACGGTGCAAAAGCCCTGAAGAACATGCAGTTCCCAGGCTGCTAGAACTACAAGGAGGTCAGTGTAACTGAAGAGCAGTGAGAGGGGAATGTTGTTGAGTTTTTTTCTCCACAGTACAGGGGATTGAACTCACAACCTCACACTTGCCAGGTAGGCGCTTAAGCTACTGAGCTAAACTCCCAGCCCTATTTTTTTCAAGACAGGGTTGCACTATGTAGTTCAGGCCAGCCTTGCTCACACTGTAGCCCAAACCGAGCAGCCTCCCAAGTGCTGGGATTAAAGGCGTGCACCACCACGCCCGGCTTGAGTTTTCATTTTGAGTAAGGTGGGGCCACTAGAGGCTGAACAGAGGTAGCCCTGAGCTGGCTTAGAAGCTTGTAGTTCCTGGGGATTTGAGCTGGCCAGACACAGCTTGAAGAGCAGAGGACTGCCAGAGTCCTGGGGTAGGGCCGGGGCTCAGAGGCTGCAGCCACACAGGCAGGCAGCCCTACCCTCTGACTGTAAAACATGGAGACGGGCATCCTGAGCTTCTCAGGCTCACCCCTGCCTTCCCTGTGTGTCCTTCCCTGTGCCCGCCTTTGCATGGCTCTCATCCTGTTTCTCTGGGGCCTTTGAGCTCTATGTGGACCTTGAGATAGCAGCAGGGCTGGGAGTGGATGATGAACATGCTGAGACCCCTGAACTCTGGAAAGCTGGTCACTTCTCCTCAGATAGCGCTAGTGCCCAGAGCCCAGGTGGCATCCATGGGGACTGCCTTTGCACCCCGCTGCCCTTCCTCTGCTCTGCCCTCTTGGGGAGGCTGGGGCTGTGGAATCACAAAGCACAGACATCCCAGGCCTGGGTCTTGACTCAGCATGGGTGGTCACTTTCTTGCCCCTCTTTGTCATCCTCCTAGGACTCCCGGTGGCTTCCTTATCATGTCTGAGACTTACAGATGGTCTGTGTACCTGTCCCTCCGCAGTGCTCCTTCTACCCAGCACTCTCCTGCTGAAAACAGGATTCCCCCACAGGCTGAGAGGCTCGAAACAACAGCCTTGGAACTGGGAGGCCAGGGTCCCTGTCTCAGGCTGGGTACCACTGACCAAACACAGTCCCTCCTCTCTCTCTGCAAATGCCGAAGCCTGTCTTCTGGAAACCTTGGCACATTCTAGCTGTCCGGCTGTGGGACTGGGAGCCCTGTGATCAGGGGCCCCAGCCATCCCTCATTCAAGCGCAGTGGGAACATTCTGTCTGAGAGCTGTCTGGAAGCCTGTTGACCCCCTCTCAAAGGGGCGGCCTGAAGTCCTTGGCAGCCCTCAGCGGTGTGGCCACATGGACCAGACTGCCATGCTCTCTGTAAGAAGGTGAGGAAGGTGCCCCAGTCCCTTGGGCCCCACCCCTTTCCATTCTCCAGTCAGGAAGACTGTGGCCCAGAGAACATGGGAGCCCACTGCTTGCTCCAGGCCCGAGGTTCTTCCTGCAGGGACTGCAGCCATCAAGGACCACCACTGAAACAATGGCAACCATGGGCACAGGGTTTGTATGTGACCGTCCATCTGACACCTCTGAGGAGGTGATGACTTCTGCGTCCCTTGGGAGCAGGCAGGGCTCAGAAAGTCACGGCCAGGGCAGCATCAGAGCTGACCAGCCTCGAGCCTGCCCCTGTGCCATCTGTGTTTCAGGGCAGGCCATGGCTGGTTCCTCTTGATCTCTCTGCTCTGCTCTCTCAAAGCACAAAATGTTGTTGTCCTCTCACCTATCTCCAGAGGCCCCTTCCTGCCCCTCCCCCTCATTACTCCCTATCATCTGTTTCCTGCCCCACTAGGCCCTGCCAATCCCCCATTTTTATGCTGCCCCTTAGCTCCTGCCTCCAGGCCTAAGCAGCTGCTGGGCCTTGGGGAAGTGGGGCCCTCCGCTCAGGGTTCACGAACCCCAACTAAGTCCAAAGTGCTGTGTGTTGGGCATTTGCCTGCCAAAGGCCTAGGGCTTGGCTTAAACCTTATGGGGCCCATAGATAAGTGTTAAGTACCACCAGCAACTGGGTGCCACTCCCAGGGTCTTGGCATCTGCTCTCCATGGAGCAAGAGAAAGCTAGGGCTCAGGGGTGGCCCCAAGACTGATGCTTCAGAAGGAAATCCTTCTGTCTATCCTCCACATATGCACTTTCCTGCCAGCCCACTTGGCAATGCAGACACAGTAACACTTATATCCATGTGTACACCCTCGACACGCCTACGACCCCCCCCACCTGCCAGTCATGGTCTGTTTACTGACATGCATGTCTCCTCACACCACCAAGATCTGTCACACACACTCCCCGCCTGCCCAACCTCAGCCTTGCAGCATGTCCATGCACATGGGGCTCTGCCACCACTTGAGCACACACATCCAAGACTGCATGTGCAGTTGGCATACGCTCCATTAGAGGTGTCATCTCAGCCAGGTGACTCAGAAGTCAGCTTTTCATGGAGAAACATCCACAAAAAGGAGGATTGCAGGGAGAGGGGCAGACCTTATGCCAACACACAGTGTCCTGCAAACACACATGGCCCAACCCATGTCATGATTTGAGCCATGTGACCACAGACTCCCAGAGGGTTGGGTACCCTGTCCTCAAGCATGCATGCGCACCCTTCCCTGGACACACAGCCTTGTTGAGGACAGTTGCCCGCTGTGCTGTGAGGAGCAGTGTATTTCAGCAGTGCCTCATCCTTGCCTCCCCACCCCAGGCCTGTGAGCTAGAGACCTCCAGGGTGCCACTTAGGCTGCTGCTGGGGAGACATCTACTCAGTAGCCACTAATAGTGGACTTCTAGTGAGAGGCCCTGGCTGGCCCCTGCCCTGTGGTTGATGTGGGTGGCTCTGTCTGTGCCAGGGCCCCTTGGACGGCCCAGCTGGACCATCTGTGTTCTGCAGCACCTATTAGATGTGCCCCTTTTGCCTACCAAGAACCTGCCCTCTCCTCATTGTAGAGGTGAGAAAACTGAGGCAAGGAAGTGGACAGAGGACACTTTAGAGACACCAGAGTAACACCCTACCTCATTTGAGAAAGTGTGAACCTTCAGGGTCATTTTCTCTGGAGGCCCAAAGAGGGCAAAGGTCTTGTCCAAGGTTATATAGCAAGCCCATGGCACAAGCTCACTGCCTCTGTACCCCAGAACTTTCCTGGGGGCCCCATGTGTGCATGAGAGGGGACCCCAGGGGAAAGACAGAAAGGAGGAGGTAGGGCCAGGTTTGCTTCACAGCCTCTCTTCCCCCTCCCTTGCTCCCTTTTTTCCCTCACACGTTTGTTTGGAGAATGACTCACAGGAATGCAGCAAAATCCTGATGGATGGGAAGGCAGGGCTGCAGTACCCGGAAAAGTAGGGAGGCAGGGCTGGGCTGTGGGGCCTGAGAGAGGCCCACGATCGGGCACACAGGTCGGGAGACTGAGGCCTTGGGGAGGGCTCTGGACACGGCCAGTATGGAATCCTGCTTCCTGTTGCAAACACACACAGGGAGGTGTACACAGGGCCAGCTGCAGCAGCAGGGCTAGCCTGGCTGCTCCTTCCAGTCCCCAGGCCTTCCCCACCACAGCCTGCTTCCCCAGGTTTTGCATATCTGTGTCCCCAGACCCCTGGCACACAGTGACTTAACAAGCAGGTGGTGGCACCAAATGTCACCTGGATCAGCCTGTGAGCTCCTACCAGCCTCTGGTGGGTGCACCCCATTCACAAATATGACCCAAGGCCTGCTGCATGCTTGCTGGGCACTGCCCGAGGCCCTCCCTTACTAGCTCATGGCCAGATGGAGCAGTGTAGCAGGGTGGCGCACACAGATAAAGTGATGGTGTGTTTCAGTGAATCCCCAGGGGTGAGATGAAGCCCTCAGAAGACACAGGACGAAGCAGAGCCAAGCCCAGGAGCTGGAAGCTGCATGGGCTATCAGAGAACTTGGTGTGCCTAGGAAGGGCCCTGTAGAGGAATAAAGGGAAGGACTCAGGGCTCCCATATGAAGCAGCTGCAGCAGGTGAGGCCTTGGGTCTCCCCGGAAGAAGCCGTCCTTTCAGATACCACCCTGTGGTTATCTCCGAGGAGAGACCAGTATTCACCTTCCCAGCCTGTGAATGGCAAAGCCCTGTATCCCCCGGCCTAGCTCATGGTGGTCACATGGGCCTGCAGCCCCACATGACCAGAGCTGCATTTTCTACAGCAGCAGGAATCTGGGTTTGTATGTAATGTCTCCTGATTTGAAAATGCCGGCTGAGTCAACAAAAGGCATAGTGTGATTACACTGCACGTGCCCACAGGCAGAGGGTTGCTAGTGTATAACATGCTCTACAGGGCACTTGGGTTTTACCTTTGCTTCTTGTACATTGCTTATTTTATTGGAAACAGCCCAAAGAGTCACAGAACTGCAGCTCCATGCTAGGTGCTGGGGATACATAGTGAGTAAGACAATATATGACTGAGCTGCCATTTTAATGAGGAAGGCAGAGAACAGACAGATGTATTGGACGATAAGTATTATGAAGAAAAAGAAAGCGGGCCCACAAGCATAGAGGCTGGGCTGCTGGGCAGATGCTAGAAGAATGTTCCAGGTAGCAGGAACAGCCAGTGCAAAGGCAGCGGGGCAGGGCCACGCTTGGTGTGTAAGAGGAACCGCAGGAGGCGGGGTGTCTGGGGCAGAGGAGGGAGGGAGTAAAGGGGAAGAGGTGAGGTCAGAGGTAGCAGGGGTCAGACGGCATGGGGGTGATGGGCGGCAGTGTAAGTTTGGTTTTAAGTATCATGTGAGATGGAACCCAAAGAGCATTCTGAGGAAGGGGGAGATGTGATCTGACTTTCATTTAATGGGCTCCAGCTGGCTGTTCCAAGGATTGAAGGGAGCAAAGATAAGGACGGGGAGGAGGCCACTGCTCTGGTTTGGCCAAGCAATAATGGGGCCTGAACGAGGGCAGTGGTCCCCAGAGGCTTCAGCAAACTGTGGTCAGAATCCCCATGGTAGTCAAGTGTGGTAGTGCACACGTACGGTCTCAGCACTCTCGGAAGCTGGGCTATGAGCATCACAGTTCCAGCCCAGCCTGGAAAACTTAGTGACTCAGGCAGGACCGTCTCAAAATTTAAAATAATAATAATGAAAAGGGCCATGGGTTTAATCTCTAGTACAAAATCAAAACCAACAAAAACAAAAAGCTCCCATGGCGTGCAAACATTAAACATGAACTTGATTATAAGATCTGGCACCAATTTGGAAATGGTGACCATATATAATGCTAGGTGAAGACAGGATTTGAAAACTGTACATTAAAAATACACCAGAGTCAAGTGTGACTCTGTCACTCTACTCACATGAGATGTCCAGAGCAGGCACATTCTTAGGTTGAACTTTTTTTTTTTTTTTTTTTTTTTTTGTGGCACTGAGGATTGAACTCACAACCTCGAGCCTTCCAGGCAGGCACTTAGGCCACTGAGCTAAATCCCTGGCCCTTCAGGCACATTCTTAGGGAGAGAAAGCAGGTAAGCAGTTGCCAGGGGCCAGGGTCAGGATGTGACTGCTTGTTGGGCAAGGATAAAAATATACCAGTCAGATAGCAGTATTAGTTGCAAAACTCTGCGAGTGTGCCAAAAACTACTGAAATACCTCTTTCTTTCTTTCTCTCTCTCTGTCCCACCCCACCCCCAGTAGGGTCTTGCTGGGTAGTTCAGGCTTGCCTGGTCTCGCTATGTAGTTCAGGCTGGTGTGGACTCACTGCGTAGTGTAGGCTGTCCTCTAACTCATGGCAATCCTCCTGCCTCAGCCTCCCAAGTGCTGGGATTACAGGCAATGCACTACCACGCCTAGCCCTGAAATGCCCACTTTAAAGGGTAAATTTTTGTATGTGTGGTGTTGGGGATCAAAGACAGGGTCTCATACATGCTAAACATGTGCTCTACCACTGAGTCATATCATCAGGCCCCTAAGGAGTACATTTTATAGTATGTGGATTATATCTCAATAAAAAAAATAAGTAAAGCCTATCAGGATTTCTAAACAAAATTGAGGCACACAGAAGAGACTGCAATGAAATACTGGCAGCAGTTATCACAGGAGGGGGATGTGAGACTTTTTCTCCCCCCTCCTTTTGTGTACCTTCCAGCTTTTTAAAAATTGAAGCTACGTATTTCTCTCTTAAAAATGAATACTCTGAGGTCTGGAAGGGGGCTTGGCCTCTCACTCCTGTTCCCTGCTTTTACATGGGAATGTGGAGCAGCGATACCTTGCTCTGGCCTCTGGCTCTGACCTTCTAGAAATCCATTCCTGCTCACCTGGCCTTGGTCAAGTCACAGGACTAGAGCTGCCAGTGGTCTACCCCTGTGCAGCGTCTCAGTGCCCAATCATGTCCACCCTCTTCTGCTTGCATGCCTTGAGTCTTAGGCTGCTCACCACCGCCCATTGCGGCTCACTCCTTCCATTTCTGGGCAGCTCTGCCTGTTAGCAAGCTCTTCCTTATATGGAGGTGAAGTCTGTCTTCCTGTTACTTCCACCCTTTCTCGGCTCCCTCTCTGAACCCCAGTTTCATGGGGCCCTTGGGAGATCATGTTGAGATGGGGCACTGGTAGCCCAGAGCTCCTGTTGGGGACAGCATTGTGGACAGCATGGGTGGGCCTCTGGCCTACTCATACAACCAAGTAGGATTTCCAAGTTCGATGTCCAGACTGGTACTGTCAAATTAGAATCTGACACTTATTCCAGAGATTGAAAACTCGTATCATTCTACAGACAAGGAGGGAAGGCTAATCATGAGGGCTGACATGTATTGAGGGTTTACAACATGGCAAACCCCATGGTGACTAGTTTCTGTTCATCCTCAACGTGACTCAGGCCCTGACGTTCTTCCCATTTTAAAGGTGAAGATATAGAGACCCAGAAACAAGTGGATTGGTGTGGGTCTCTTGGTACAGGTTTTGGGAGTTGTATTACACAAGTGTGCTTTTTCTTACTGTAATGAAATACCCAAGGCCAGCTTCTTTAGTCCACACAGCGTTCACACAGTCTGAGGTACAGAGTATCCTGGCAGGTACTCTCCTGCACTGCACCACATCATCATGTATCCATGTGGTCTCTCTCTCTCTCTCTCTCTCTCTCTCTCTCTCTCTCTATATATATATATATATATATATATATATATATATATACTATAGGGATCGAACTCACGACCTCATGCTTGACAGTCCCTCTCCTAATAAAGCCACCAAAATTTGATCATAGGGCTCCATCCTAATGACCTAATCTAAAATAATGACTTCCCAAAGGCCCCTCTGAACGCCATAGCGGGATTAAATTTCCACCTTGTTTTTTTTTTTTTTTTGGTGCTGGGGATCGAACTCACGACCTCGCACTTTCCAGGCAGGCACTTAGGCCACTGAGCTGAATCTCTGGCCCTCCACCTTGTTAATACCATTACACAACCAGGCTGGGTGGCGCTCACCTATGATCCCAGCACTCTGGAAGACTAAGGCAGGAAGATCACAATTCCAACCCAGCCTGGGAGACTGAGCAATTTATCGAGATCCTGTCTCAAAGTTAAAATTTTAAGAAAGGGCTGAGGATATAGCTCAGTATGAAAATGCTGGATTTAATCCCCAGCATCATAAAAGCCAACCAACCAAACAAACATACAACCAAAAAAACACTGTAAGACTTTGGGGATTAAGCTCTTGTGTGGGTTCAGGGGGACACCTATATTTACATCAGAATGAGGTGCTGGGATCATCTAAGGGCCCCCGAGCTTGGCATGGTGGCACATGCCTGTAATCCCAGCACTGGGGAGTCTGAGGCAGGAGGATCACTGCAAGTTTGAGGCCAGCCTGGGCTACATAGTGAGTTCAAGGCCAGCCTGAACTACGTAGTGAGACCTGTCTCAAAAAGGGAGACGGGACACACAGCCTTTCCACTGTAAGAGTATGGAACCAGTTTTGGGAGATACTCAGGGTGGTTTGGCTCCTAGTCCTGTCAGTCTGTGTTGAAAAAACCCAAAACTGTTCTCACAACCATCTTGTCTCCCATGCTGAGCTCAGGATTCCCTTCCTCTGACCAGAAGCTTTCCACTGCATTTAGGGAGAGACTTCAGTGTGGCCTTCTATGTACCTTCCAGATTTCACAGTGTAGGAGGCTGCTCTCCACCCCTGCCACCGCACCCGTGAGAGAAGAAGCACTAGCCCTCTTAGCTCTGGGGATGGGCCCAGAGAGGGTGTGGAGCTGTACGGGGACTCAGATAGACTGGGACAGAGCTGGACTTTCACTCATGGCTGGGTGGGGCAGTGTCATGCTCTCTCGCCCCTCCAAGTCAAGAAACTCGTAAGGTCTTTAGGGCAATCGCTCAAACTCTACAGAGTAACCTCTACTCTATGAGCTTCAGTTTCCATGCCTGTCAAGTGAGCTACAGACTCTTACCCCAAAGGACTGCTGTACTAGTTGCACATACCACTCCCTTCCCTGGCAGTCACCTGGCTCCACCAGAGGACTCTGGGATAAAGCCAAACAGGGCAGGAAAGCCCTAGAACAGTCGTCACCATCATCACTGCACATATACTCACGCAGTGGAAATTCACATAGCCAGACAGTGAGTGTTCCTCCCACTGCCGACCTCTAAGGCCCAAATTTAATTTTTCTTTTTTGTGGTGTTGGTGATTGAACACAGGGCCTTGTACAAGCTAGGCAACCATTCTATCACTGATCTGTGTCTCCAACTTTTTCATAACATTTTGAGACAGGATCTCACTGAATTGCCCAGTCTCAGTTTGAAATTGTGATCCTTCTGCCTCAACCTTCAGAGTCCTAGGATTGTAGGCACGTGACACCACACTCAGCCCAAGGGTTAGTTTTGATCAGCAATCTCCTCTTCATCCTTCCAGAGGTGATCTCTGTAGACTCCAGTTTTCCGTTCCATGGTACCCCAACTTGCCATTCCCCCAGGAGAACACAGGTACAGCTCTGAGCAGCCTTCTGGGTTCCCCTGGAATACTGGCCACCACCCCACTTCGCCATGGAGCTGAAAGGATTGAGCTCTTACCACTTACAGATAGAAACATGGAGGTTTAGAGGGGCTCAGCAACCTTCGACATTCTGGTATTAGGCTCCGTATCTTGTTGCCTGGTTGGTCTGTGCCTCGTAGAGTCAGAGTGAACATATAAGGGCAACATAGTCTTATCTGTAATTCTGCAGACTACAAACTGAGGCAGGGTCCTGGGTCTCTCCCTTAGCAAGATGGAGTTGACGAAGTTGTGCTAAAGGGCATATCAT
>RJWM01050647.1:0-10698 GCA_004363535.1 Dasyprocta punctata
TTTTTCATGCATTGCAGTAGGCATTTGGAGGACCTTTGTGGGATTCTCTGGTGTAATTTCTGTGAATAATGGCTCTGGAATTCCTGAAACTCAGATAAGGATTTTAGGACTGCTTCAGGCACCTTTTCCAGATTGTTTTAACTGCTCTGTAACATTAGCGGTCTCTAAAACATGCGGCGACCTCTGCTAAGCCACCTGTCTGTGGGCTGAGGTGCAGCCAGGTGCCGTGGGGCACACCTGTCATCCCAGCACCCTGGGAGGCTGAGGCAGGAGGATGGCAGGTTTGAGCCCAGTCTGGGTAATTTAGTGACTTAGCCACTTAGCAAGACCCTCTCTCAAAATAAAAAATAAAAAAATAAAAAAATAAATAAAATAAAAATTGAAAGGGCTGGGAATGTAACTCAGTGCAAAGGGAGGACTTCAGCCCCAGTTTGGGGTTGGAGGGAAATTAGGTTCGAAGTGCCTCTGTGAGAATGTGTGGCATTATAGGTGATGAGCTTTACTTTAAATTCATTATTTTATTATTTTTATTTTTTGTTTTTTGAGACAGGGTTTCACAATGTAGTTCCGGCTGCCTTGAGCCCAGGCTGGCTTTGAACTCAGAGGCCCTCCTGCCTCAGCCTACTGCCTCAGCCTGCTGGAGTGCTGGGACTGCCCAGCTAGAAACCACTCTCTTCCCTTGTTCAGCCAGGACTGCTGCACTCCCCACGTGCTAGTCTGCCCATCAGGCGTATGCGTGGAAGTATGCACGTCTATCTGTCCATCCGTCTGTCTGCTCCCACTCCATGGCCTCACCGGCTGCCCTGTCCTCCTGCTGTAGAGCCCAGCTAACACCTGGCTGACAGCTGCTCACAATTGCTGCCGGCTCTCGGGCCTGGGCATGGGAAACACGGCTCAGACAGGGACAGCCAGAAGTGGCCACAAGGAGCTGATAGACAGTGTGCCGAGGGCAGTGTCCCAGCAGCCCAGGGTGCAGCGGGGGCCAAAGCGGTCTGCCTGCTCTAAGTGCTCGCACTCCTGCTCCCGCTGTTTGGGATCGAGTCCAGGGCCTCACACCAAGCTGCATCTGCGACCTTTTCATTTTTATTTATTTATTTTGTGTCACCGGGGCTCGAACTCACAACCTCACACCTGCCCAGCAGGCACTTAAGCTACTGAGCCAAACTCCTGGCCCTATTTTTTTTAAGACAGGGTTGCACTATGTAGTTCAGCCTGGCCTTGCTCACATCTTAGCCCAGGTCGGCCTCAAATTCACAACGCTCCGCCTACCTCAGCCTCCTGAGTGCTGGGATTAAAGGCGTGCACCACCACGTCCGGCTCTGCGACCTTTTTAAATTTTCGAGACAGTCACCAAGTTGCCCAGGCTGGACTTGACCTCCCCAACCTCCTGCCTCAGCCTTCCAGAGTGCCGAGAAGACGGGCATGTACCAGCAGGCCTGGCGAAGCTCCTCTGAGGGTGACAAGGTGCTGGAACACCGAGGGGCTCTGACACGCTGCGTGATCACAGGTGGGACGTACAGTCGCACCCAGGAGATAATTGACCATTACCGGCACAGACCCAATGAGGAGACCGAGGTAGGAACAACACAGTGGGTGGGCGAGGCGCAAAGCATCTTGACGCATCCTTTTTTGTTGTTGTTTTTCCTTCTGTTGTTTGAGACAGGGTCTCGCTATGTTACAGAGAACCCTTTCCTGTCCTCCTCATGGTCCAGGAAGGTTTATAATTGTGATCCCAAGGAGAAGTTATTGGAATTCTAGTGAGTTAATTCCAATTTACCACTTTCAGTGCAACCCACAGCAAGAAGAAAGACACTGAGACAAACATACAGTTGTGGGGCGCCAAGGGGTCCTACGTACAGCCAGGATGGCGTTCACCAGAGCCCCACCTGGGTTTCATTAATTCTCCATGAGGGGAGTGGCTCAGGGGTGAGTGACAGTGAGAGTGGCAGAAATACGTGACTGCCATGACTACTGTGAGCTGGGCCAGGTAGGAGGCCTGAGATCACCTCTGTGATACGCAGAGGGCAAGAAATGCTGAGAGGGTAATCTGCGTAACACCGCTGAGGCAGTATCTAATAATTCGGGGTCGGTGCTCCAGCTCTGATGCACAATCCCTTTTGCCCTGGGAAGCCACAGCCTTTTTCTCAAGGCCTGGTCCCAGCTGACAGCATGGAACGCGGCTCTCCATCCTGCCAGGATGTGTTTTTTTTTTTTTTTTTTTTTTTTTGGTACTGGGATGGAACTCAAAAGCTCGCGTCTACCAGGCAGGCGCTTATGCCATTGAGCTAAATCCTCAGCCCAACTTTTTGAGACAGGGTCTCACTATGCAGTTCAGGCTGGGCTTGAACTCATTTTGTAGCCCAGGCTGGTCTCGAACTCCCAAGGATCCTCCTGCTTCAGCCTCCTGAGTGCTGGGATTAAAGGTATGTGCCACCACACCCAGCTTCAACCACATATTTGGGGAGTCGTTGAGTGGGGTAACACTGACCTGTCCTTTGCTTCAGAGATTACACATCTGCTCCTCAGCCAGCCCAATTTACACTGCTTAAAACCAATTGAAGGGACAAGGAAATAGCCTAGCCAGCTCTGTGCATATCAATACATGGAGATAGGGTCAAGTTTATCCAAAATGGAGATAGTTGCTCCTCTTTTCAAGGACAGTCATCTGAATGGTTCCCCACACTATGTAATTCAGAGTGGCCTCCAGCTCATGGAGATCCTCCTGCCTCAGCCTCCTGAGTGCTGTGCGCCACCATGCCCGGGAGCCCCAGATTCCTACAGAATTAGGAAATATTTCAGAAAATCCTGGCCCCGTAAAGAGGCTGTGAGAGCTATTGTCTTCATTCGTTTTTTTTGTAGCCTGTTGAGCTTCAGCAAAGAGAAGCCGCGACAATTCCCACCCCGAGCCCCACCGTGAATGGGCCGCCTTTCTCTGTGTGTGCAGCTGACGGTCGCAGCCCTGAATAACGGCATTCATTGCGGGAAGGCTGTGCGAGCCAGGGAGGCTGCATAGCGAGCTATATTTAGAGAATTCTCTCGTCTCGGCTCCCAGCGAGGCAGATCAGCGCGAGACTCAGCATTAACCCTTTGATCAGATGCGATGCTTTTTTTCTCTGACACTATTGGACAAAATGGGAAGCAGGCTCAACCAAATCTCTTACTTTACAAATTCAGCAGAGTCTATGAAATCTAGGGGAAGAAACTATCATGGATTGAAGATTTCACAGAGTCAGTTGGGCGTCGTGGAGCATGCCCGTCATCCCAGCACTAAGGAGGCTGAGGCAGGAAGATCAGGACAAGTTCGAGGCCAGCCTGGGCTACACAGCGAGACTGTATCTCAGAAAATTAAAAGCAACACCAAAAACTGAAAAACCAAAGACTTCACAGGGCACGTTGCAGCTACCCCCAAACACTTGTTCCTCCGAGCCACTTGACTGGTGTTAATCCGAGCACCACCCAGCAAACCCCTGATAGTGGTTCTGAAGCACAGGGCTCTGTCCTGATGGCTCCAAAGGCTTTGTGGAAGCCACTACTTGAAAACACAGCTCAACCTACAGATTGTATCATGCACAGTTTTGGTAAGTTTATTAAATATATATATCCATTTGCAAATGCAGGCAAAATATGCTTGCTTTAAATAAGATAAAAAGCAAGGTGTGGCGGTGCATGCCCGTCATCTCAGCACTCAGGAGGCTGAGGCAGGAGTATCCCCTGAAGTTCAAGGTCAACCTTGACTACATAACAAGACCCTGTCTCAAAAAATGAAAATTAAGTAAGTATGGTGACATACACCTTAAGTGTGAGGTGGGCTGGTGTGGCATGCCCACCCCATGCAGGGCCTGGTTAATGCCCTGTCTGCCCCACACAGCTGGAGGAGAGGTGGAGCTTTGGGCTCAAGGGGCCCACAGGGCCTCCTGTGGGGTGAGTGCTGAGCTGTACCACAGCCCAGTAGCCCCAGGCCTCTCACTCTGGGTGCTGCTCCTGCGTCTTTTTCAGCCTACAGCCTTGCAGAGCACGGACCTTCAGACTGCACTTGGGAAGGTCGGGGCGTCCTGCAGAGCAGAAGTCTGTGGAGACCACAAGGGACGGGGGATACCGGAAGGAACTGGGCCATCAAAGGGATGGAGATGCCCATGGTGGATGTACACATTAGGTACCAGGAACATGCATTCATTGTTTTGGGTCTCACTATGTAGCTCAGCCTAGTCTCAAACCTGCAGTGATCCTCCTGCCTCAGCCACCTGCGTGCTGGGATAGAGACTGCACCTCCATGCCCACCCCCCCAACAGGTGCTGGTTTACAGCACAGCGTGTGGCTAGAGAGAGCTGTGCATGCCCTGGATGACGGGAGCTGGGTCCCCAGGTCCTGTCCTGTCTGCTCTGGGACAAGCAGAGCCCCTCCCGCGGCTTCTCCCCTCCCCACCCCTTGGCATTCACTCCCTGCGCTGCTCCCAGGAGTGGCTTCTGTGATCCCGGAGAGCAGAGCGCCAGACCGCGTGCTAATTAGGGCTTGTCAGGGGCGCACGACGGCACCTCGGCAATGCACCAATTAACAGTTTCTTTAATTACACCGAGCACACAAGATTAATGAAGAGCTGCGAGCTGAGGACTGCCACCGAGTCTGCGGTGAAATCTGCTGCTTGCCAGAGCCTGGTTTAAAAAATACACGGGGTGGGGGATGCTGAGCCGGCAAGTGGGGAAGGAGGAGTCAGTGTGTTGCTGCAAGACCCAGGCTTTTATGTCTGGGAGGCTGAGTGAAAATCTGATACCCGCCAGCCAGGCATGGTGCCACACACCTGTCATCCAGCGCTGGGGAGGCTGAGGCAGGAGGACTGCTGGGAGTTCAAGGCCAGCCTGGGCTACATAATGAGTTCAAGTCTGGCCTGGCATAGATAGTAAGACCCTGACTCAAAAACAGAAAGACACATCCAAAATGGAAAGGAAAAAAGCAAGCTGGCTTTATTTTACAGACCACATGATCACTTACACAGAAAAGCCAATGCAATCTATCAGAAACAAAAAGGCTGCTAGAATTAATAAGTGAGTGTTTTCAAGGTTGCAGGATAGAAGATCAGTATACAAAAGTTGATCACATGTTATACACCCTGGGCAACTTTTTTGGTTTCTCTGAGCCAGTTTTTTTTTTTTCTTTTAATCTTTAAAGTGACAAGAAATTTAGAGAGCGTGAGGTTGCTTGGAGGGTTAAGAAAATATGTGGTTCTAGGAAAAAAATTCAATAAATGTTGATTCCCATTTTTACTCCTTATTAAAAGTGTCTGTTTTTGTTTTTTGAGGCAGGCCCTCAGTAAGGAGTTAAAGCTGGCTTTGAACTCATATTGTAGTGCAGGTTGGCTTCAAACACACAGAGGTCCTCCTGCCTCAGCCTCCTGAGCCCTGGGATCACAGACACCACCATGGGCTGGGCTCAGTCCCCCTGACCTTCCTGTTTCCATGCTGCCCCCTCTTCCCCTCCATGTGCCCAGTCTCTAGAGGGAGCTCTGCTGCGTGAACCCCACAGCCACAGTGAGGCCCACGTTTCAGCCCAGTCTGCATAGGCGCCTGAACCACTTCTCAAACTGTGCTCCAAGCCCCTGGCATTTTCAGGCTTCCCAGCTTCCTGAATCTCTTTGGTATCAGGGTCCCTGCAGCCTGGCTCACCTGCTGGCCCACGCTGCCCGCAGTGAGCTCACTGCCAACCCAGGCTTCCAGGAGCACCTGTGCTTCCGCCGGGACACTGGTCGCTCTCCCGTGACCCTCAGCCGGCCTGGCTCCTCAGGCCAGCGCCGTGTCCCCTCTGTCTGTCCCCAGCAGCTGCGCCTTCTGCCCTGTCATCCCAGCACTCCGGAAGGTGAGGCAGAGAGAGTCCCTCAAGTTCAAGGCCAGCCTGGGCTACATACTGGGACTCTGTCTCAAAATTTTAAAAAACTGTGTGGGGAGTGTAGCTGAATGCAAAGGCCATGAGTTTGAGCCCCAGTGCGGAAAAACAGCAACAACAACAGCAACAACAAAAGAGCCAAACAAAACACAAGCTCTCCGCTGTGGGCAGTGAGCAACCTCCCAGCCAGCATCTCCAGGCAGGGCCACATGTTAAGGAGGCGCGGTTGGATCTGGCTCATGGTTTCAGGGGATTCGGTCCATGGTCAGCTGCTCCAAGGCAGAAGCACCATGGTGGAAGAATGTGAAGCAGCAACGCTGCTCAGTTCATGGTGGCTGGGAAGCAGAGCAAGGGAACAGCACTAGCAAGAGCTGTGCCCACCCCCGCAAGGTCTCCTCAGTGACCTCTCTTCCCACCAGGCCCACCCCCGGCCAGCATGATCATCCCCGAATGCCACGGATTAATCCACTACAGAGCACAGAACCTCAATCCATTGCTTCTCTGGGGGTCTCTTCATCAAGCGAAGCTGCCAATTCAGCTTTACTGCTCATCTCCATTTCCTTGTGTTTTAAATGCAGATCACAGGCTGAGCATAGTAGCACATGCCTATAGTCCTGGGAGGCTGAGGCAGGAGGAGGCCAGCCCAAACTATGTGGGAAGACCCTGTCCCAACATAACAACAAAGACAAGAAATAGAGATGACAACTCCTACCGCAAGGGCTGTTCTAATTATTCCTGTAAACACCCCGTCCCTCGTCCTCTTTCCTGAACGCCTTCAAATCCCCAGTGCTCCCAGGGTAACTGAGTAGAAATGTTCCACCGGATCCTTCTTTAGAAAACACAGCCCCCTTTAAAGAGGCCCAGACTCCCGCACATGCTGCCCATCTGCTCCCCAAATGTGCTAATTAGCAAGGAAGTAGTGGCTGGCAAGGGTGAGAAGTGCCCGCCCACCCATCCCATCGCCCGGCAACGCCGCGTCCACCCCGGAGTGCGGACCCTGAGTGTAAATGGGACCACAGACCGGGCCACTCAGGACCACAGAACGTGAGCCTGGCTTAGTCTCCTGCTATAACAACATACTAGGAACAAATCGTTTATTAAGAATAGGGGTTTAGGATGGTCCAGGCTAAGGTAGGTTCAAGCCCAGCCTGAGTTACTTATTGAGACCTTAACACAAAAGAAAAATTTTTAAAGAAAGGTCTGGGGGTACAGCCCATGGAAAGGCCTGGGGTTCAATCCCTAGTACCACACACACGCGCACACCCCAATGGAGACATAGTTAGCTCAAGGAATTGTGGCAAACCAGATTGCCATGTATTCTAGGCCAGCCTGCGCTACTACATACCAAGACCCTGTCTCAAAAAACAGGAAACCATTGGAGGAAGAAAAAACTAAGTATTGTGATCAGATGATATTGTCAAGAAAACTGAAATGGAATCCTGGTTTAAAAAAATAATGAAAGAGGGCAACCTGCTGGGAACCCTTTGGTCTCTCTCTCGAATAGAAGTTTACTTTCCCCCAATAAATATATTCTGCTCTTAAAAAAAAAAGAAAAGTAAGAAAGAAAAACTGGGCACAGTGGCACATGTCTGCTATCACAGCACTGGGGAGGCTGAGGCAGGAGGATCACCAGGAGTGTGAAACCAGCCTGGGATACATAGTGAGTTCTGAACTATATAGTGAGAGCCTGTCTCAAGAAGGAGAAGGAGAAGGAGAAGGAGGAGAAGGAGAAGAAGGAGAAGAAGGAGAAGAGGAAGAGGAGGCCAGGCGTGGTGATGCATGCCAGTAATCCTAGCACTCCAGAGGCTGAGGCAGGGAGATCACCATGAGTTCAAGACCAGTCTGGGCTACATAGTGAGTTCAAGGCTAAACTGAACTACATAACGAGACCCTGTATCAAACCTTTCCCTCTCAAAAAAAAAAAAATTAAAGATAACATATTAATATTTAAATCTAATATAATATATTTATAACATAAAAATGTAAATATAGCATATATTATATACATATATATCATGGTAAAATGATAGATAGGAAGTAAATGAATAGGAAGGTAAAACCAACTGTGTATCTTTTATTAAATTTCCAAAAAGTGCCAGTTTGATGGAGTGTAACTATAAAATACTCTGAGTTTTTGTTTGTTTGTTTGTTTTTTGAGACAGGGTCTCACTGTGTAGCCCAGAGTGGTCTTGAATCCACAGCAATCCTCCTGCCTCAGCCTCCTGAGTGCTGGGATTCCAGGTGTGCACCGCCACACCTAGCTGCCCCCGAATTTCATGGTGCCTGGTGTAGAGACAGCGTCTCCCAACCCAGCTTCCCTCCAGACAACCCGCTAGCTGCCCAGCCTGGACGTGAGGGTCACTGGCATTACCTGCGTGAATACAGCCAGGCTAGCCCAGCCTGGGGAGCCTGTGAAGACGAGTGCCGCTGCCCCAGAAGATGTGCCCAGCCCCGTTCAGCCAGGCTGGCCAGGACGGCTCTGCAGGCCACTGCTGCCCCGGGGGTTTACGGGACCTTTTGGTCCTCCCAGAAAGCTTGTTTTCCCAAAGGTTAAAGTGGGCTCCCCTGGCGAGGGACGGAAGTTCCAGGAGGTGTTGAAAGGGGGTCAGGGCTGACACCTCCGAGCTTGTGGAGAAGAGACGTGACCCCAGAAGTCTCCAGTGTGCTTGGAGCGGAGAGAGCCCGGCCCACTCGACCCCACAGAGTTCCGCACTTCAGAAAATAAAATAATTCGCAGCATCTTAACACTCACCTCGGAGATTTTCTTTTTGAGATAAGGTTTCACTGAGTGACCCAGGCTGGCCTCAGACTCACAGGGATCCTCCTGCCTCAGCCTCTACAGTGCTGAGATTACAGGTGTGCAACAGCAATATATATATATATTTTTTAATTTAAAAGGGGTGGGAATGCAGCTCAATGTGAAGTTCCTGGGTTCTGGCCCCAGTACTGAGGAATTTTGGTGAAAACCACCTCCCGCCTCCTCCTCCTTCTCCTCCTTTGCACATGGATGTGGCCCAAGTCACTAAGGGGACTCACATCGTGCGAGTCTGGGGTGCAGCGTCCGAGGGGGGCCTGAACTGCCCCCCACTCCGGGTCGCCGTGCTCCGGAATCCAGCGCTCTGGTGGCCGGGTCAGAGGTTTTCCATTATCAAGAGCCAGAATGAGGGCAGATCCAACGCTGCCGCCTGACCCCCGCCCCGCCGCGGCCACGCAGCCCCAGCCTCGGCCTCGTCCAAATAAACAGCAGGGCCCCGGCCGGCCCGAGCACGGCCCTAATTGCACTTTAATGAGGCCGGGCTCTGTTCCGCCGTGGAGCTGTTTACCAAGCAATTTCAGCTGCTCCTTCTGCCCTGTGCAGGATAAATGTCACTGTGCCCCCGAGTCAGCCCTGGAGCCACCCAGCAGGCGCTGCAGAGGGGGCCAGGAGCGCAGACAGAAGTGGGCCTCGACACTGGGACCCATTGGTTCACAGAGAAGGGCCACGCTCGGGTAGCAGGGACCCCGAGACCCAGGATCCAGCTTTGTCCTGACCAGTAGAAGGCTTCCTGCGGGAAGTGTTACCTGACAGCTGCATAGCCAGGTGTGGTGGCGCACCGCTGTCATCCCAGCACTTGAGAGGCTGAGGCAGGAAAATCGCTGAGTTCAAGGCCAGTCTGAACTGCATAGCAAGTCACTGCCTCAAAAAACAGACACACAAGTGGCAGCTGTGTTCTGGGGCCCAGGAGTGCTGCGCCCCCACTGCAGCCCATGCCCCTCGTAGGTTGTGCCTCCCTGGCCACAGGGGTCTCCGCTCAGGGCCTCTTTTTGTCTGTTGTTCATAGAGGAGGTGCTGAACCCAGGGCCTCCGCAGCGAGTTCTGTTTCCAGTGCTTTTTATTTCTTATTTTGAGACAGAATCTCACTAAGAACCCCAGGCTGGTCTCTAACTTGTGATCTTCCTGCCTCAACCTCCCCGAGTGCTGGGATGTCAAGTGTGGGCCACTACCAACCCCTCCCCATGCAAATACACCTTCTGTGACTTTCTTCAGTGTCATGGAGCCTCTGCAACCCAAAGCCCCTGGCTCCGGTAGACCCAAACCTGCTGCTTCGAGACCCAGTCCTCCTTCTTGTAGTTCCACGTCTCAAGGGGCTCGGTGATGAGGAAGAAGTCAGTGACCTGTGTGGGGGAAAGATGTCTCCCAGTCTTTTTTTTTTTTTTTTTTTTTTTTTTTAATTTTTTTGCGGTACCAGGGCTCGAACTCACAACCTCGCGCCTGCCCGGCAGGCGCTTAAGCCACCGAGCCAAACTCCCGGCCCCATTTCTTTTCAAGGCAGGGTTGCATTATGTAGTTCAGGCCTACCTTGCTCACATTGTAGCCCAAGCCGGTCTCGAACTCACAACGCTCCTCCTACCTCAGCCTCCCGCGTGCTAGGATTAAAGGCGTGCACCACCACGCCCGGCTCTCCCAGAGTCTTTTACTGATCAGCAGAAACTGGGGCCTGGGGAGCAGTGATTTCCCCGGCCCCCACGGGAGAGCCAGGGGCACCCGCCATGGGGCATTTGCCCGCCACCGGCTCACCGAGGGGTCCCTGGAAGCCAGGCATGGGTGCGGACTCCAGGGACGGATGCAAGAGCAACCCAGCCGCGGCCCTGGGAAAGGCGAGCCGCGCGTGGATGGAAACAGCTGTCCGGGCTCCGCCTGCAGCACCTGGCTTCCATTGCCCACATCTGGCCTCCCAGCGCTCCGCGTCGCGCTCAGCCCGGGAGCCGGACGTGCGCGCTCCACGGCTCACTGCTCTCCGCGCCCCCGTAAACCCTGGCCGCTCCTTGGGGTCCGCACACCCC
>RJWM01050648.1:0-10698 GCA_004363535.1 Dasyprocta punctata
AAAATCCCTCTGAACAGAGCAGTGAAAGTAATACCTGGTTTTGAAGCAGGGTGATCATATATCACTGAAGGCTACCCTTATAAATTTTGCTATCTTTACAATAGCTGTCTTTGTCATCATTTATGATGAAGATAGGCCGGTCGAGGTTGAATAGGAATAAACTAAACAGCTCATTGAAAACAATACTGGACTTAAATCCTGTTAATGGATTTTTCATTTGTCTGCCCTGCTCGGTGGTATCTCTCTGTCACTTTTTCTGGAGCAGTGGACTTCTTTATCTCTCACTAGAATGTCCTTCAGTATTCTCTGTAGAGTTGGCTCCGTTGTCATAAATTCTTTTAGTTGTTCTTTGTCATGGAAGTATCTTGTTTCTCCATTGATTTTAAAAGGTAATTTTGCAGGGTACATTAATCTGGGTTGGAAGTTATTTTCCTTCAGGGCTTGAAATATTTCACTCCAAGCTCTTCTTGACCTGATGATTTGTGTTGAGAAGTCTGTCATGATTCTGATGGGCCTTCCTTTGTAGGTAATCTGTCTCTTTTCTCTAATAGTTTTAATATCATGTTTTTGTGTTGGATTTCCTGAATCTGGATTATTATATGTCTGGGTGTAGGCCTGTTTTGGTCGAGTTTAGCTGGAGTTCTATATGCTTCAGTTATCTGAAAGTCTCTTCCTGTTCCCATGCTTGGGAAGTTTTCTGAAATTATTTCTGTAAATAGTCTTTCAATTTGGTTTGTATTGACCCCTGCTTTTTCACTCACACCTTTTATTCATAAGTTATGTTTCCTTGGGTTGTCTTGCAGCCATTGCACTGCCACTTCCAGATTTCTAATTATCTTGAGAAAGTCTCTCCCTTCTTTTTCCCAAGTTTTCATTCTTTCTTCCAGATATGAAAGTCTATCCTTAGTTTCCTTCAAGTGGTTCTGCCAACTTTTATTGGAGTCTTTGATGTCCTGGTAATCTCTCTGAATCTGATTAATGCGTTCTAATTCTTTATTTGTTTCATTCTCAGTTTCCTTTGATTTTTCATCCTCCACCTTTCCTGCTATGTTTCCTTTAGAGGCGCTTAGCGATTCCCCGATTATGAGTTTCATTTCAATTCTCAGTTGGGTTAACAGTGCTGCTTTGATTTCTTTCATAGCTTCGTGGAGTTGTCTCCCCACTTCTGTTGTCAACTCCTCTGAGAGTTTAATTTTTGGACTCCCAACCTTTTCAGCATTAGCATCCCCGGAATCGGTTCTGCTTGTATTGGAGTCTGGAGAGCGCCCTCTGCCTTTCCGTCTTGGCATTTTCCTGGGCTCGCCAGTGAGGCCGTGTTGGTCCACTGCCTCTCCCAAGCCTGTTTCTGCTCCACGAATGTCTACTGTGGTGTGCGAGAGGATGGGGCCGCTGTCTGGTAAACTGTACAGGGCCGTCCGCCAAACCTCCTCTATCACTCCCAGGGCACCCGCGCCATTTCCGCCATGGCCTTCCAGGAACTGTGCCTAATTAGGTGCAGTTCTGGTCTCAAGATGGCTGTCCCTCGCTCTCCCTTGGGGGTGGGGGTCTGGGGGCCGCTGGGTTCACTCACTTGCCCGCTCGCAACCACCTCGCTCCACGGTCGACTGTCATCTCTGCCGTCACGCCACACTGCAGCAATTCTACTGGCAACTCCACCGAGTGTCAAGAGCACCCGGATTGTACCTTCTCAGCTCGGGTCGCGGTGTTGATTGGATTCCGCTCTGGACAGAGGTGCTGCTGGTCTCTGCCTTTATTTCATTCTTTTACTCTTTCCGTGGGCTACAGTTCTCGTTTTAGATTCTTCTTGGGTCCAGAGGACCCATCTCCCTCTTTTTTCCTTCTCTCTGTTATTATATTAGTTTATATTCCAGCCTTTTATGGTATATTCAGGGAGCCTCCCTGTCACGGTGTCATCTGGGCAGCCATCTTGGAGGAAGTGCTCTCGGGTATGTTTAATTCACCTCAACTTGCAATACACAAGACAGTGTACATGGTATGTAAATAGTTTCTATCTTGTAGTATTTCAGGAATTTTGACAAGAAAAAAATCTGTACATTTTTAGTATGAAGGCAACTTTTTCTGAATATTTTCAATCAGCATTTGGTTGAATCTTTAGCTGTGCAGCCTGAGGATTGGATGGCCACTGTGTGGTCATGGGTACGAGTTAATCCTGGAGACAGCAACTCCCGTCTCCTGGATTAGACAAACAGCCCTGGCTTTCATGGTCATTTGTCGATCCTGTAGTCTTGATCTGCATCTAGGAAAATTGCTTATATGTCATCGTCTATCTGTGATGATGTCATATATTATACTCACTAATTTTAACCACAATTTTACTGCAAAACAATGCTTATTCATTAATGTCTCTTTAGCTTTTTATACAATTATTTTCCAGTCAATGGATAATTTCCAGCTGCTCCTGGGAATTATCTTGAAAATAATGTCGGGAATGATTCAAGGTTTTGAAAAACAGTACACAGAGAAGCACCAGACTCCAGCATCTCCTAGGCAGCTAGGACTCCACTTTCATGCAACTCATTAGGCTGATAGTATGTTCCAGGTAATTCCTTGTCCACAGAGAATCACAGAGAGACATTTTTCAAAGGCTCTATTAACTGATATGCAAATAAATTTTAGAATTCCCATGCGATGAACAAGTCTAGAGGGAGAGGAGAGTTTTCTGCAAAGAGCTCTTTAAACCTGCAACCTCTCTGACTTGCCCTGTTGGCTTTGTCCTTGTTTGGGTTTCAGCTTGATGTGGTTGCACCTTCAGTAATGAAAGTGCCTGAAGTCTTTAAACTTGAGAACAACTGGACACATTCTAGCTTAAATGAAGTCACTTTTGTCCTAAACTATGTGGAGTCCTTTGCTTCTGACCCACATTGCAAGGATCTAACTGGTTTTGCTGCCCTCCAGAACCACACTTGTGGCTGTAAACCTCCTAGTAAATTGGTCTCTGTGCAGTCTTGTATCTCTCTGCCTTTACTGTGCTTTAAATGTGAAAAACCTTAAATGCGCGGATACTCTCACTTTGGATAGCATCATGCCCTATAGCCACTGCATTTTTCTTATACAAAGATCCATGCATTGTGGGTGCTGACCTCATCAAGAGCGGTCCACCGATGAGAGCCTAGCTGAAAGTGGGGCTGCGGCACTGGGAGTGTGACTCTGACGGGTACGTCTTCTCTCTGGCTCTTTCCAACTGTTTCTTCACTTCCTGCCTCTCATGAGATCAGCAGCTTTCCCCTGCCATGATGTTTCTGGCTTAGAACCAGTTGTCCATGGACTGAAACCTCCGAAGCCATGAGCCAAATGAAAGCATTCCACCTGTGAACTGGTTTTCTTAAGAATTTGGACACAGTGATAAAAAAAAAACTCACTAATATGACCTCCTTCTTCAGTTTCACAGTACTTGGGGCCAGTCTCCATGCACTGTGACTGTGCTGTTATGGAATGACTCAGCAAACAAAACATCACTAAAGAGCTCTGACTGATGAGCTGTCTACAGTGGGATTCTTTTCTTCACGTTCACCATTTTATTTATTCTGACCTCAAGCCATAAAAGGAGGAGTGTGATCCTCATTACACAAGGGGCCTGAGGCTGAGGCATGGTGAGCCCATTCTGTCCTTAACTCTGTGTCGGGGTCAGGGAGCTCTTAACCTGTCTGTCTTTAGTATACATCTGGGTCTAACACCAATTTAATCCTTCTGTCAACATTTTTGGTTGATGAAGAGTATACCTGGTAAGAGCAGAGCCCCTGTACACATCCAATACAGCCTGAACCCAAACCAGTCGTCTGATGCTAGGGCCTGGGTGCCCTGCATGGTGGACCCTGGGGATCTTTCTTCGGGTGCCAACCTTGGATCACAGAGTTCATCATGGAAATATTGGTGCCAATAGATCTGGACCTCTGGTTCAAGGAAGAGTATGAGGCTATTTCTTAAAAACAGTCACAAATGAGCTATTTTTCCTTCTTTAGTGAATTATGTTTGTATTTAAGGCCTGTTACAAACTAAACTAATGCTGCTGCACATGTTCAATTTTCAAACAAATTCCTAAAAAAGCATTTGCTATATTGCTTGCAAAAAATAAAATCCACTTCTAGGGTAGACAAGTGACAATAAGATGGGTGGATTATACCATGTGCAAAGCTTAGACGCACAAGTCAGTCAGGAAAGCTGAGGCCAAGCATAAAGTAGTCTCCATTTACCCATGAGAGATACGTTTCCAGACCCCAGTGGGTGCCTGAAACTTTGGATAATATCATGTCCTTTAGTGACTACATTTTTCTTATACATGCCTATGATAAAATTTAATTTATCAATTAGGCACAGTAAGAGATGAAAAATAATAGCTCATAATAAAACAGAGCAGTTGTATTAATATGCTATCATAAAAGTTACGTGAATATATTCTCTCCTCCTCTGTTGACTTATCCTCATCCTCTTCCCTTTTCTCTTCCTCTTTCTTCTCTTCCTCTTCCTCCTTGTGCTTCTATTCCTCTTTCTTTATAATGAGCACAGACTCTGCTTTCTTGGTCACTTTTCTCATTGCTGAGACAAAATGCCCAAAGTTAAAGGAGGGAAAGTTTATTGTAGCTCACAACTTGAAGAGGTCTCAGTGGATGGTCGGCTGGCTCCACACTAGGGTAGCATGGCAGGGGCATCATGGAAGCAGAAGGCAGCAGAGCAGTGAAGTAGCAGCAAAGCATCAGCATCAGCACCCACATCAGCACCAAGAGTAACAGTTGCAACAGCAACAACAGCAAAGAAGCCACAGAAGCCTTTCCCTCTCCCTTTATACTCCATCCAGGCTGTGAGCCTATTGGCTGGTTTACATGCAAGGTGGGGCCTCCCTAACCCCGGTATCACATATGTTAGCTCCCAACATCACACGTGTTAGATCCAGCCATATTTGAAAAACCCCACCTATGACCGCATGAGGCTTTGGGTGGGAGGGGGACATCTAGATAAAAGCCATGATATCTGTGGCATCACCACAGTTGATCAGATGGCCACTAAGTAACTAACCTGCAGACACCACACAAAGTGTTGATACAGTGGACAGATGGGTAATTTATGTTCCGGGTGAAATGAAGCAGGGGGGCAGGAATCTTAACACTGCTCCAAATGGATTGCAATTTAAAATCTATAGCTCTTTTATTTCTGTAATTTTCCATTCATCATTTTCAGGTAACGCCTGACTGCAAGGGACTGAAATCACGGGCAGCAGAACCACGGATAAAGGAGAACTATTGCCGATGAGTGTGACATAGCAGAAGGTCATCATCCATCACCACACATGCTTACAGCACACCGAGTGTGCTCACAAGGTACATGAAGCACTGAATATTTCTGGGGTCTTAAACATTGTGTGTGTTCAAGCACTGCATGTTTCTGAGGTTTTCTTGTGAAAAGATATCTTTATTCGCATTTTTAAAAATGTCAATGTGTTATTTCCCATTTAAAACAAAACACACCTGAATTGTCCATCATTGCCACTAGATATAAAAATTGGTGCAGTTTTTTAAATTTTAAAACAACAAACAAACAAAAAAACAAAAATGATGATACAGAATTTCAAAACAAAATAATAGGAGATTAACAAGGCACTTTTTGATAGCACTTTCTGTCTCGAAGTGTCCTTGGCAAGGGAAAGTACAAGTAAGTCCAGAGCTGCTCAGTGAATTAAACGACAGTGACGATGCTGGCCAGGGCTCTTGGCTTCACCATCGCGCAGATGGAGAGCCAGTGTGTTGGCTCCTGGCACCTTTTATCTGTTGAGCTTCTTGACTCAAATACCACTTTGGTCCTTGTAGCCACATCACCTGACCAGGAAGGATAATGGTTCATAAAGCAGGGGAGAGAGGGAAAGCAGGAGAAGGGAGTGTGGTCACTATGTGACTCAGGATTCAGGAAGAGTGGCCTCTTCACCCTCCTGTGCTCCACCGTCAGGACCCAGTTGCCCTGTCCTATCCCCTTGCATCTCGCTGCTCATTGGCTAGGTAACCATGGGGCTAGAGTTCTGCCATTTGGCTCATGAATCTGGTTCTGTGACTGTCTTGTTACTTTTTACTCGTTGCCAAGACAAAAAACCTGACTCTCAAAACTAGGGAAGGAAAGGTTTATTCTTACAGTTTCTAGGAAGTTTCACTCCATACTTACTTGGCCTCAAGGCACCATGGCAAGGCAGGGCTGCTGTTCATGGCAGCCGCAAACAGCAAGTGCACTGGTGAGCAAGGGCAGAAGCGAGCAAGAGGAAGACCTGCCTTCCCTTACACTGTATGTCGGCTCCACCCTTGGGCAGGTGCAGCACTCACATTGCAAATCCCAGCGCCAGACAACAAACCAATAACAAGTGCTAGATTCAACCCCATCAAAAGTATATGAGGACTTGGGGGGACATAGTATATCACCGAATACATTCCACCTGTGGACCCCCAAGGACTAATGTTCATCCTTAATACAAAAGACATTTAGTCCATCTCCAAGAGTTGCCAGAGTCTTAACAGTTTCAGCCCTGTTGAAAAGTCCAAGTCCCAAATCTCCTCCGAGATCTATGGCAAACTCTTAACTGTAAACCCCTGTACAAATGAAAACAAGGTTAAGCACTTCCAACATATAAAGGCACAAGATAAACATTACCATTCCAAACGTTACAAACAGGGTAATACAAAGCATTGGAACCAAAGCAAATCCAAAATCCAGCAGGGCAAACATTAAGTCCTGGAGCTCTCTGCTCAGCATTTGAATCAACCTAGTTGCAAGCTCCAAAAGGCTTGAGTGATTCCACCCCTGTGGCACTTTCAGGGGTCTTAACTTCCACAGCTTTCCTTGGATGATCTATGTTCCTTGGCTCCACCCTTACATCTTTACACATTGCTCTCTGCAGGCGAGGCGGAAGCTGCCTTAGCCTTTTCTTGTACTTAAAACCAGTGCCATGTGGATGCTGCCAAGGTCTGCTGCCAGCTGGAGCAGTAGCCAGGCTTTCCTCTCTCTTGGCTGTAGGGGTTGACTGCCTGGATTTCTGAGCTCTCTGAACCTGATTGTGAGGAACAGCTTCTCTATGCTGCCACATTCTGAAATATGGCATGGCTGTCTTCATTTTGGGACCTGGTGCATGTGACCCTTTTGAAACCTCCTGTGGCCTCTGTCGCCACTCTGGGACATGGCACTCTGTGGCTTTTTCTTTTTTTTCTGGAGCAAACTCTTTCACTTTTAAAGGCCTGAGGCTGCAAAGGGTGGAGGCCCGCTGCTTTCCAGGATACCCCCAGGACATCTTTTTTATTTCTTTGTTCCTTCTCAGCAATCAAGGTTTCAGCTCCATCTTTAAAGTCCACAGCTTCCTGGCCAAACTCACATGGTTTTAAATCACCATGCCAGGCTCCTTGCTCTTTATTTGCAACATAAATCTGGTTAAGAGCCCCCAACAAAAGCCAGGCCACCATTTCAACACTAGATTGCCTGGAAATTTTTTTTGCTAAACTAATTAGTCCATTGCCCTTAATCTCAGTCTCAGGCAAAGTCTCCGGGCACAGACAGAATGCAGACAAACATTCTGCCAAGCCATAACACACATCATGTGGAGTCCAACAACCAGTGCAGTCCTTCTTCCCAGCAGAAACCTTCTAAGCCTGGTCTTTACTGGCAGGCTTTCTATCAGCCTTCTGGTCTCCTGGGCTCTGACCAGAATCTCCCATACAGAACAGCCTAAGCTTTTCTGGCTCTATGCATGTAGACAACATCTCTGAACCTTTCCAAACTCTTCCCACAAGCCATTTCCAAAGGCTCTTGAACCACATGGTCAGGTTTAGTCACAGCAATGACCCCACTCCTCTGGTACCAAATTCTGTCTTAGTTTTCACTTGTTGCTGAGACAAAACACCTGACGCCCAAAACTAGGGAAGGAAAGGTTTATTTCTTACAGTTTCTTGGGAGTTTCACTCCATATTTAGTTGGCTTCAAGGCACCATGGCATGGCAGGGCTGCTGTTCATGGCAGCCACAAACAGCAAGCGCACTGGTGAGCAAGGGCAGAAGTGAGCAAGAGGAAGACCCACCTTCCCTTACACTGTACATCAGCTCCACCCCTGGGCAGGTACAAAACTCACAATGCAAATCCCAGTGCCAGACAACAAACCAATAACAAGTGCTAGACTCAGCCCCATCAAAAGTATATGAGGACTTGGGGGGACATAGTATATCACCAATCCAGTGACCTTTGAGACGGCCTGCCTAGGGGTAGACTGGAGACTACCACGGCATCCATGTAACTCCTTACTGGGCAAACTTTGCTTTTGTTCTATGCTTTTCAGACTTGCTGAATGAAAGTAGGTCAACCCTCTGTACCCCTGGGGTTTGCACTCACAGAGGTAACCAACCATGAATAGAAAGTGTTTTTAAAAATTGCATCTGAGTGGACATGGTACCCACAATTCTGGTAGTGTAGGGGTTTGAGGCAGATGGATTGTAAATTCAAGCCCAGCCTGGAAAACTTAGTGAATTATCAAGCTCTGTCTCATAACAAAAAACCAAAAAGGTCTGGTGATGTAGCTCAGTGCTGAGACCCTGGGTTCAATCCTCAGTCCTGCAAAAAAAGAAAAAGTAACGTCTCTGTGTTGAATGCATGCAAGCTTCTCCTCCTGACTGTTCCCTAAGTGCAGCCTAAGGGCTGTTTATAGAGCATTTATACTGTGTTAAGTGTTATAAGGAGACATGATTAGACATGTAAGTGAAGATGTGTGCAGGTGACATGCGGACACTAGGTCACTGCACGCAAGAGGCTCGAGGATCTGCGGTTGGGCAGCCAGTCCTCTGCGGGCATGGAGGGTGATTATCTTCTATTCGGAGCACCCGAGTCAGTGACAACGACATATCACTTCTCTCTTTTCCCTACACCAGGCATTAGGTCTTCAGCTCACAGGCTGTTCGCCCACCCTGTCCCCCGCCTCGGACACTGACTCGAGGCTTACGCTCCCTGCCGCTCTCTAGGTGGGACCTCCCCACAGTCCTCTCCTTAGTCCTTCAGTTGTGCGGTCAAAGGCTGCAGCCCAAGGAGGCATCTGCCAACCTGTGCGATGAGGATGACTCCTGGTTCCGTGTTTCCTCTCTGTCTTCCTGCTTTCCTGCTTTCCTTCTCTCACAGAGCTTTTTACTGCCCGAAACTACAGTATTTACTTCCAGAACACGTGTTTATCTCTGTCATTTCACCCGCGGCCTTCTTGGGACAGGCTCTTTATCTCACCCACCGTGCAGCTCCCCTGGGGAATGACTATCATCAAGGGAGCACCTGATGCCCCTTGATATACTAATTGAATAAATAAAACAGCTTTAGCCCATTTTATGCTGCTAAGACAGAGTACCTAGGCAAGGTAATTTACCAGGAAAAGTGGTTCATTCTGACTCACAGTTCTGGAGGTCGGAAGTCCCAGATGGAGCGGCCGCATCTCAGACTGACTGAGGGCCTCATGGTGGGAAAGCTGGAGGGCAGCTGGGTGCACGTGCAAGAGGCCTTGCTTCACAGCAACCCGCTCTCGTGGCAGCTAATCCACCGTATGAGTTTTAATCCCGCTTAAAAGTCCTCATTACCCATTAAAGACCCATCACCTCCCAAGGTAGCTTCACTGGGGACTAAATTTCACGGTGAGTTTTGAAAAGGATAAACCACAAACAAGTCATAAAAGCACATACAAATCGTAGCAGTGTCATTTAGAGATCCATTAGCTGCCAAGTTCCAGAAAAGACTTTCACAGAGGCTTAAACAAGTACGGGCTTATTTCTGTGTGCAATGAAAGTTCAGGGACGGTTCTAGTGCCATGGGTCAGTTTGTTGGCCCAATGATGTGATTTCTGAGGTCTCAGCAGGTTTCTCAGCTTTTCTCTTATGATCTTGACACCTGTATTTGTCCCTGTTATTCTTTATGCATGATAAGCCACTGTGAAATTAGAGGCTTAACACAACAATCATGTTCCTGATGTTTGGAGTTGAATTCAGGTCAAAATTCCTTGGAATCCTCATGAATTTGCAGTATTCAGAAGAAAAATATTTGGATATACAAAGATTTATTTAAAAGAGATAAGTTTGCGTGAGTCCTTTGACATGCTGTAGCAGTGTAATTTATGGTCTATAATTAAAAAACATCTTGTGAAATTTATTTTCCAGAACAAGTTTCTCTTTTGCCTTTGATGGGGCCATGAGCAGGTCCACACGTTTGCTGTTTCTTGGGTGGCTTGCAATCCTCTGATCAATAACTGACTTTGCTGATAGCGTGTAACTGAAGCCTCAGATGCTGCTGCTGCAGGGCCAACTGGCATCTTCGTGGGAATAAAGGAGCCACATCAGGCTCTCAGTTACTTAGAGCCTCTGCTTCTCCTCAGGAATGTAGAAAAGTAGGGAAAATTGTTGCCTCGGTGCTGCCATGATCTAGGCTCTGTGTCTGGCAGATGTTTTAAATGAACTTTATTGCTAATGAGTGTTGTTTTTTTTTTTTAATTTTATTTGAGCGAAGAAAAACAAAACAAACAAAAACTACAACAACAACAACAAAAAAACCGACATATATAGTAAAAACAACAAGCAAAGGAGACAAGCAAACAACTAGCGTAAATACACAACATTGCAGGTTTACAAAGCCGGAAGATAGAAGCTTGACAATGGTTGCAATTTGCGCATCGTTATCTTTAAAATGGTTTCTTACATT